>JASCZW010001748.1:0-114464 GCA_034211315.2 Aedes japonicus
TTATTTCGTCGGTGCTACCATGTTGATAGTTCGTAGTGGATTTTCTACCTTCGCGAGTCTCCAACTGCTCCAGTTTCATTGACGCTTTTCTCATCGATGCATACGAGCAGAGAAATTCGCGCATTAGTTTAACCTCGCGACTCACAATGCCCCTGTCGTAGTAAACCCTCTCGTGGGTGGTTGGTGGAATGGGAGCTTGCAGCATGTGATGTGTATGCGTAGTGAGTATTCTGTTCGTTAAAAAGAGGTTGTATATCAGGATCAGCGATGAATTTACGCTGAGGCGTAGCTTGTAGCACGATACAAACAAACTCTCTGGCTGGTTAATTGATTACTAACTTTACTATAATGGCGATTGGATTCTTTGACCGCTATTTGACTAACGACAAGTCGGCGAATCCCAGATTAATGGGCTGGTCTAAAAAAGCGTCAATTGGTCCTCGAAAAAAAGTGACCCACGTAATCAACAATAACTCACTACAAAACCGGAGAGTTTCTCCAGATACTTCTCTGTTCTCGACTGTTTGCAATGCATTAATGGCGAAAATTATTCGGTCGCTGTGGACTGATTAGAAGGTACTTTAAGGGCCTGCGTGAACCGCTTTCATAATTCAAATTTTGACTAGAATCATTTTTAAGTGAGATGATGAATAATTGAATAGAAGTAATTTTGAACCATGAAACAATTCAACCGATTGTAATGACATAGAAAAACCCAAACGGAACAAACAAAACGTGTGTACAACGCTGATAAACCATCAAGGAGGGTGAAATCTATTTATACTACCAACAATCCTCTAGGCGAAGAAGGGTATGGGCCTGAGGTCTTAAGATCCCAACAAGCTTCTAAAAATTGTTCGTGTTTGGTCTTACCTATTAGTGTCCAAAGCATTACTATCCCTTATTCAATAGGGGAGTGAGACGTTTGGCATAGAGCACCTTTGGCATGGGACTGGTATATGGATGCTTGGGCCGAATGTATGCTTGGTCGAATGACGTTTGGCAGCAAATTGCGATTGCTAAGAAAAGGAAATAATCAACTACAAAAATGCTCTCAAACGCATCTGATTCAAAAGGAATAAGAAATCAAAAAACAACACATGCATTTGGCAGCATCCCCATGTTTTAAAATATTCTAGATTTATTATGAACTATAACATCAATATGTGATGCATTTGTTGACAAAATTATCCGGTGTTTACTAAAAAAAGTTTTGACATCAGTATCTTGGCAATAAAATTCACCACAAATTCAACATGTAAAAAAGCCCCTCAGGAAACCCGGAACAACGCCAGTGTCGGAGGGCCATGGCCAATTATGATACCGAGATTTTGAAACTACACAAATTTTCCAGTCGAAATTCTTGGCGAAATTAAATCGGATAATATTTCATGAAGTTAGAGCACTACAAAGTTGATCGAAAATTTGCCTGTCCCGATCATTTTGTCTATCTCACATGAGAAGTATGAATATTAAAAAAAAAAAAACTTATGTCTCCTGATTTTAGGTGGGAAAATGAATTATGTTAAAAAGCTAGACGGAATGGAACATTATTTTTAATAATCTTGAAGAGATATGCAGTTCTTTCGAATTCGAACGACACCTTCTTTTGATTCTTTGCACATGGTGAAATGACGAAACTTCTGAATTAAGCGCTTACACGGTGTATTACTCTTTTGTGAGGTTGTTTCTTCTTTCAAAAATGAGCAGTTCTCTAGAGTTTTGCTGATCAACGAAATTTAGCGCTGGATGTTTGCCGATGTATAAAGCTTGTTCGCGACAAAATCTGCATACCCCTAAGTACGTATTTATCTGGAAGATAAATGAACGTATGTCTGGTCTGGCGTGTTGTGTAAAATCAGTTTTTGGTGATACTACAAGCTTTTAGATTGAAGATGGCGTCGAAAGAAGAGCAAGTGCGAAAAGCAATTGTTTGCAATCGCAATGGAAATCCGGATTTGTCAGTAAGAAAACTTGCAAAGAAGCTTGGTTTTCCTGCAAGCACTGTCCATAACGATCTTAAGTCTTTCGATAAACGTTCGAAAACAGCCAGGAAGGCTGGGAGCAGGACAAAAACGCATCAAATATTACAGAAGAAACCAGATCTTTCGGTACGTTACTGAGGCTAGTAAAATAAAAATGTCTCCAACTTTCGTGCATACTTCCAAGCACCGGCAAAGTATGAAGTCGTTCATGAGAAATACTGCACAGAACCGTAATGATAGGCGAATATTTGACAAAGTTTTCATGTGTGATGATGGACGATGAAATTTATGTACTGGACGACTCTAAGCATCTTCCCGGAATGTCTTATTATACTGCCATGCAACGGAACGACTTAGAGGAGCATTGCAGGATGACGGAAAAGGCCAAGTGTACCAAAAAATATTTGATTTGGCAGGATATATGCAACTGTGGTCGATCAAGCCAAAGCTGCACCACTACCCGAGCAAATGATTATACCAAATTGATAACAAGTTCTATTACCAGGTTATCATTGTTTGATCACTGAATATGTTATCATTCAGGCTGAATAAACAGCCAAAATAACAGAATGAATAACAAAAAATACTCGTTGAATATCATAATAATAACTTATTTTGTTATCACTACGAACAACTTGATAACAAATCCTGTATTGCAAGAAAATTTATTGAAATAGTATCAAATTTTGTTATTAATTTGAAATGAAATTCTCATGCTAATAACTGAAAAAAAATATGCTGATCAAAACCAAAAATTTTTGTTCAAATATGCTGAAAATATTTATAGTTTTTCCCTCTCCATGGTTGGATTTTGTACCTGGACGCTGGTGGGAGGGCCTAATCTCATGTTAATGATTCATTGGAGATAGCTGATTTATGATAGATGTCGCTAGGTCATGTCATTGTATGTCCTTCTACTCTAATGAACCATTCATGAGAGAGCCAAAGGTCCAGCCACACAAAGTAGTGATAATATCTCACTCGCTCCTCTCTCTATTTAATAGACGCGTTGTAGCACGCATGTATACAGGCACTAAAGTTGAGTGTGATATCGGCGGGTTGGGCCACAAATCACTAAAAATTTAATCATAGATAGATTTATTCAATTTTGATTACAATTAATATTCAATTTGAAGAGGAAGTTTGCACTGTGTCATAGAATTTCCTATGCAGTGGACTTCTAGACCGTGGCCATAAGTTTTGTGGTTTTGTGGGATGCGGAGGACCCGTATAGGAACTCAGAGTATCGTATCACTGAGGTTTGTCATAGGTGTGTTTGTTCGGAATGAAAGCGGTGTGCTACCGGCGGGCTTTATAGCAATTTACGCTTAGACGAGGCTAGAAACAGTTTGTAGACGCTTGACATCAAATAGTTAAGGGACACGACAGGAGGTGCAGTTTTCATTGACGTGGCAATTCTTTCATTGTTGTTTATTCATTGATTGTCATCAACTAAACACCAAACATACCTAAATTGCCATGCTAATTCTAATTCTAATATAAATTATAATTTAAATATGTGCGGTAAACGACAGCCGACTTTCAAATTATAGCAAATCATAGAGAGATGTTACTTTGATATAGCAACTTGCAGCGTAAAAACAACATAAAAACAACATGAACTACAGTAAATGGTTCTCTCTATCTTTTCGGGATTTGACGTATATCTTTTTTATGCAGAATTGTAAATTAACGATTTTATGATCACTTTCACTTTTAAAAAAAAAACACAATTTAAAAAAAAACATATTGAGCGTAGAACGATTGTGATTGGGATAATTTCAAATTATCACTTCATTTGATCACTTTTTAATATAAAAAATAAAACCTTGAAACATTTTTTTCAAATAATTACTGGTAAACGCGAGTAAATTCCTTTAAATTCCATTGGAGAAGACTTGTCTCCTGACAGATAGGCCTATTTCCTCTGCGACTTACGGAATTCTTCTGTGTCAAGTGCTCGACTTATGATTTTCTTTTTGTAGTATTTTTAGCCGGTCCAAAACGCCCTACCTTAATCACCTACCCTAACCTATCGTTGTTCCTTCCCATGGAGTTCATGTGGTCTGAATAGACTAGATCACCATTATCCCTCCTTCACCATCGGCTTTGGACTGACTTGCGCTCTTATTGCCCCACCAATTGCTGCAAAATGAAAAAAATGAAAATATGCTGGAAATATTTATAGTTTTATAATTCAACTTATAACGTTTATAAAAAATTGTGTGTTCAAAATGATAACAAATGATAACAAAATTTGCTAAAAGTGATAACTAAATGTGTTATGCGATAACAGCGTAAATCAAAACGATAACTGGGATAACAGAACTTGTTACTTATATGATATCAGCTTGTTATTTTCCTTTGCTAGGGTACCGGAACGGTAAACAAGGAAATATACCGTGAAAAATGCCTAAAGACACGATTGTTACCATTTCTACGAAGCCATGACGCTCCCTTGCTATTCTAGCCTGATTTGGCATCTTGTCACTACGCCAAAGATGTTTTGGAAAGATAAAAAGCGAATGAAGTCCATGTTGTACCGAAAGAGGCCAATCTACCTAACTGCCCGGAGTTACGACCTATCAAGCGGTATTGGGCTCTCGTGAAGAGAAAACTCTCCCAATATAAACAGCAAGCTACAACTATAGAAAAAAATTGAAAATCTTGGACAAAAGCAGCTCAATCGTTGCAGAGAAGTCTGCACAGACCCTAATGGCTGGAGTAAACTCAAAAGCTCGTAGTTTCTTCATGCAGCCTAATTAAGTAACCGTAATTAGTTTTAACGTGACTAATAATGCACAGTTAAATTAATAAAAAGTGCGTCTTGGATAGAACTAACAGCAAATTTGTTTTATTCCAAATTTAATCTGGCAATTTGGCTTGTTAAAATATATTTTTCCGTTCTTTTTACTATCCATCCGAAAAAAGTCGCTTTTTAATGCGATCAATACAAGATCAAATAACAGCGAAATGGTTGGCCAGGTGTAACTGGGTCTCTTATTCCTTGGGAAAATGCCAAAATTGTTGCTCTGGATGTTAAAAACACCCCTCGTCCGGATACGTTACATGCATTCTTTGATCGTAGTGCTGATTTCAGCTATGCGTGGCTTAAGGGACTCATACAGAGTCAGAATGACGGATTCAGCACAAATGGAAAATATTGAACCGTTCAAATGCAGATAAACATGCTGAATGGTTTCTAAATGTCGACGAAGCCTCTATGAAAATAATATCGGAAATAAACTACGTCTTGAGCTACCGGTTTGGTGAAAAACATACGGGGAACATTAAACATCCTTGGCAAGGCTAATCGGAAACTGAAGTACTTCCATCCAAAACGGTCAATTGCTCCGGAGAGAGCAAGGCGAATGCAACGAAAAATCCGAAGAAAACTTACAGCAACTCAGGAAATAAGGAAGGTCAATCTTCAACAAGCAGTAGATAGACAACAAGTATACCTGTCCAAGCGACAAGCAGTAGGATTTTCTCCCGGAAAAAAACGATGGGTCTATCACTCCCAGTACAATCAAGGAAGAGCACGCCACCATTAGAAGTGAAGCGAACTAAGTTCCTGTAGTTGAATTTCCATCATGCAAATGGTGCAATGAATAGGACAGGAGAGTATGAATAGTTCAGACAGGAGAGACTTGGCGTGGCACTAATTTAAAAGCCATGATTCAATAGGGGATAGATACTGGGTATTCAAACACAGGACTGTAAGTTGTTCTATGATTACTGCAGAGCAAACAACACATCGTTCGTCATTGGCTGTGATGCAAACGCACATCATACCGTGTGAGGTAAAGTTCTGTCCAGTTAGAATCCGGAATCACTTATTGTGTTGCAGCGGCACGGAAAGTGACCGATGCAAGTTTTTTTTTACAGCGGCTTGTTTACCTAGGCGCCCACTTTATGTGGTATAAATTTCACGGTGTTTCGTGCAGTGAGTCAAAAATTATTCCAGATGAAAGCCGAGAGGAGTGAAAAAATTCTGCACTCCCACGTTGATAATCCAACGTGGTCCGCAATCAAAATCGAAAAAACGTTGAAAATCACTAAATAAACCGTGTATGATGTGCTCAAACGTTTCAGGGAGCAAAAGAGGGTGGATCGAATGCCTCAAGGTAAGCGTCGTAGTGGAACATATGACCGCAAGCTGAACCAGAAGGTGTTGCGAACCGTCAGAGCAAACCCTAGACTATCAGATAATGAAATCGCCCAAAAATACGCTGCTGCTTGCAGTACCGTTAGAAGAATTCGTTTGCGAGTAGGATATCCTTCTTATAGAGCCAGCAAGCAATCAAATAGAACGTTGAAGCAAAGTTTCACCAAAACTCGAGCTCGGAAATTGTACCAGCAGGTTTTGATGAAGTACCAAGGATGCCTGCTCATCGACGATGAAACCTACGTCAAAATGGATTTCGAACAGCTTCCTGGCCAAAAATTCTACATGGCGACGGCATGAGAAGATGTGCCTGCGAAGTTTAAGTTTGCTTTTATGGACAAATTTGCCAAAAAATTGATGATTTGGCAAGGGATATGCAGCTGCATCGAAAACCGCGCACTACCTTTCATTAAAGCCCATAAAGGTCCCGTGAAGTTTTGGCCAGATTTGGCGTGTCGCCACTACAGTCGGGAAGTCATCCAGTGGTACCGCGATAGTAACGAAAATTTCATCGACAAAAATATAAATCCACCGAACAGCCCATCGAGAGATTTTGGGCAATAATGAAGCGGAAGCTTAAGAAAAGTGGAGAAACGGCTCGGGAAATGACTCAGATGACCAAAATGTGGAACGACTGTGCCAAGGAAGTTGACTCCGGAGGAATAAAGAAAAAAGATCGAATTTACCTTAGAAACAAATTTGTATTGATATTTTTTCACAGTGAATTACCTTTGTTTTGATGTATTAAACTTATTTGTACGTCAATCCGTTACCGAGACACAGAAGATTTTATTATTTCGGATTCTAAATGGACATAGCTTTAGTACGGATATGATATCCAGGATATCAAAAGTCGAGGTGAGTGCTTATTGGAATATTTGTCATCTAATAATTTAGAAATAAGCAATAAGGGAAATGTACCTAAATTTACAGATGCTATCAGTCAAGAAGTATTCTTGTGACTTGTGCAATATTGCTATCTATGAAAGAATTGCAAATTGGGAAGTCTCTGAGGAAACGTTATTGTCAGATCGTAGACCCGTTGTTTTCGAAGGAAGTGGAGAAAATCGGTCAGTGACTACATTTTGAAATCCTAGGAAAACTAACTGGGATCAATTTGCACAAAATTTAAATTTGGAGTTATGTACAGAAGGAGGAAAGATTGATTCTGTTCAGAAATTGGAATCATTTTTCCGAAAGGTAAATGATAAGATTTTAAATTCTTTCAATAGAGACTGTTCCCATAATTATAAATACACTAATGATTAACAGTCAGTTGAAAATGCGTGCAGTATTCGACAAAATGTTGGCTGCGCCCTGTTGTTAACATCCAAATCAAACTGATGTTGTCATTTTTAGTTCAATTTTTCGCACGGAATTTTTAAAATGCGTTGTCTTTCTCTCGAGCGAAATAACGGATTGGCACAACGGCCAGAAACTTGTGTTACCATGAACGATGAAACGTTCATAAAACTCGAGTATAAAACTCTGCTGGGACCACAGCTTCATACCTCGCCGAAGGGAAAGTATGTTCCTGGAACAGTGAAAATCATTTACACCGAAACATTCGGCAAGAAGGTTATGGTGGACACTGTGGCAGGCCATATGCGGATGTGTCGTCCATTTATTACGACAGAAACAATGAATGGTCAAATCTAAGTGAAGGAGTCTCTGCGAAAAAGGTTGTTACCCCTGATAAAACAGCATAACAAGCCTACAATCTTTTCGCTTGATCTTGCTTCCTGTCATTACTCTTAATATGCACTATGTTGTATATCTAGATAATTGATATCAAATAATATCGAATCCCTACCGATAGGCCTGGCAAGGTCAAAGCTGCCAATCTCCTTTGCATGTTAAACGAACACTATAAAAGAGCTCCTCACTATTGTTGTACTCTCTTCCTTGCTCAACATTCGAGCCCTAAACAATATCATCATTAGAATAAATAGTAAGTATAAACCTAATTTCAATGCGTGTTGAATCCCACGTAATCCGTGCATAATATACTAGAGTGGCACAAAAGGAACAATGTCGTATTTGTACCAGAGGAGAAACTGCCTGGGCATAGCGTTGAAAATTTTATGAAAGATTGGCCAAAAGTGGTGAAAATGGTTGGTAAGACACATACTGAGTTTAGTATTTCCCAGGACGTTTTTAATTACTGGCTGTGCAAGGGTTAGTATAGAATAGAATAGAAAAGAACAGAATATAAAAGAATTAAATTCAAAGGAAAATTATCATATTGTTCCAAGTGCACCAACATTGTCATAATAATAATGAATAAAGTAAGCACAATCTGGTTCAACATCCACTAAGATGTGTTCATTCGTTTTCAAGCTAACAACCACTGCGAGTACAAGTTGCACGCTATTAAAATGCACTACGCTAACGACTGGTTGCACATATTTAGGAGGACACTGCGGATAAAACAATATCACGCGTAAATCCCATAATAGATTTGACCTTAAACTTTACCAGGCTGCCCTATCCCGGGGTTATTAGAGCGATACGGTACATCACTTTACACGCTCCAACATGCAATGTACACATCTATCAACCGGGCCTAGGTACAGAACAACAAGCTCTCACAACAGATGATCCCATCTGCACTAACTGCATTATAGGTTCGTAGCTAGTGATGCAAGCGAGATGCAGCAATCGGTGGGTGGGGATGTTGTCAATCCATCAGCGGAACATTGGGTGAGTTTGCCACACACAGTGTTGTTTATATGTTTATGTTTTGAACAAAAAAGTTGGCTTAGCCGTTAATGTGGTGACTACAGGCGCTCTTGACAGGCTGTCAGTCAAGTATTCTGGTTAGTAAAATCTATTACACTCTCGGCTCGGTACAACTAAAACTTACATCCTTGTTCCAGTGCAGCACATACGGTATGGGGTCATTCTTAGGGAAATCCACTGGGCAGTTTAGAATAACGTATGCACCAACTTTCGCTTCCAAATAGACCGGTGGCCGATCCTCTAGATATGCGAAACTTTGCGGAGCACCTATGGCTATGAGGAGTACTACTATTAGTAGCGAAATCCTTCGGAGATTTGATAGCACTTGATTGATTCGTTCCATAGCGGATCCTAACGATGTTTAACACAGGAAACTAATTGAACAATCATGAAACTAGTTTAGCTTTGAACACACTAGCGTCTGGTGATAAATTTCAATTTAATACCGCATTCTCGATGAGACGAACTTTGAACACTGATCGGATTAAGCTTGGTATCATGAACAACCTGTTGCACGGCGAGTTTAATGTGTGCCGGTGGGAAATTATTCAAATTGAGTAATTAGCTAACATTTTATTCTGCCACCATTGGCCCAACCGTTCACCGAATGCATTTCACGTCGATTTATTTTCGTAGTTCTATTCACTGTCTGTTCGGCTTCACACTCAAGTGTATTGTACTGATTCACTCGCGCTTGAAGAACATTATGCAAATCGTGAAGATGTTGGTTGTTTCCTCAGAGGAAACACACATTGCGAACTTCATCACCCGACACCATTCAGCTAAACTACGCAATAAATCCCGCACTCAAAAACCCTTCCCCGAGATCATCGATCAAAATAACCAAACATATGTCCAGCATATGTCAACGATTTGCAGCACGGAAGAAGATTCGCGATCGTTAAACCTTTTCTCGGGAAAAGTTAAAACTTCAAATCGAGAATGACCCCTTTCTTACGCGGCGCGTTCGCTCTATCCAAATTTCTTTGGATGCTTCAAGTGTCGCAGCTGATCAACTACTGCCAGTAATCCACTAACTGTAGCCACGGGTCAGCTGCCGCGAGATGCTTCCAAGCTGAACTGCCAGTCAGACACTAATTGATAATCACTACTACTAAAGAACGGGTAGCACCGGCTAGTTGACACACCGCGCGGTCTGGTCTGGTGGTGTAGTGAATACGGTCGAAGGTATACTGCACATAGAGATGATGACAATGATGGTAGTTTGGTTATGAGTGGGTGGAAGACTGAGCGGATCTAATAATTTTAATTATCGGGTTCAGCAATGAGGTGACGGTCCGAACGAATATACGATTATGTGTGACAAGTTTATGAGCATTGCATGAAATGATAAAGACACCAAAAATATGTCCATCTCGTTCAATTGGTGACTATGACATACATTCCCTGGGATAAAATGTAGAAAAAAAACTAGTTTGTGTTTTGCGAAAAGTATGGATGTTTCTCTTTTTGAAAGCACAGTAAGTTGTTAATGCTCGTGATCTGTCAAATGATGCGTTTTCAAACTATAACAAAGGCTTGTTATTGCTAAGAGATAGATTGTTCAGGTAGTTTTTTAACCAATTTTTATCAGGTTCAATTGCGTTAGCTTTATGGAGCCGATAATTCATTGTTTTTTAATATAATGAATAATTTAATACTAGCATTAATATGGCTTGGGCCGTTTACTCTCGGTTTAAACGGGGTGATATTTTTTGGAGATGGATTGTACAGATGAACATGGAAATGGGATGCTGTGGTCTCATCATATAGTTTTTGGAAGCACTTTAACTTTAACATGTAGTTCACAACACATTGCGTTGGGAATTGTCTTCTGAATTTTATACACACCTTTTCGAGAAGTTGTTCGGTTTACCTATGGTCCTTACTACCTTTATGAATGGTCTTATAAGTGAAATAAAAAGTTCTTACCTACTATAATTGTAATATATTTTGTATCCTCTATATGCGGAGTAACGAACTATGATGAATGCGATGATTTAGAATGAAATATTTTCTTATCACCATAAGGCTATAGGAGCGAATAGTAATAATGCTAGAACAAAAGAAATGAATAGAAAGTCTTAATAGTTCTGGTAGTGTACGGCTGTGAAAAATAAAATAGATGAAATTAAGCGGAGGGCTATTTGAAAGCTACACTCTTTTACCAAGCAAACCCAAATGCTGGGTAGGCAAGGGGGAAGATATCTTTAGATAGGCAGTGAAATATTTCATGAAGTCAAGGTTAGAAGTGACATTTCGAAAGTTATTTTCGATTTTTGAAAACACCTGTGTTCGACCAGTTATCAGATAGAGATTCAACAGTGATTGTCAATAAGAAGTAAGAAATAACAAATCGCCGATAGTCAAAGGTAACTCGCCAAATGTTTCACAGCCCTGACAGAAATATTGAAGTCAACCAATTTAAAACAATATTGTTAATACCTGGCACAATTATTGGAAACAACAGTCGTAATATCTACGGAAGTTGAAATTCAACCTAATAAGTCCATATAATTGAATTCAAACGTTGCATTTGAATGTTCGGATCAGTTATGGATGACCCTGGCAGAGGCAAGAAATGCAAGAAATGCAGGAAACGGATGCGTGAACATACCAGGTCCCAACGCATCACCTGTTCATCGACTTGAAGGCGGTATACGACAGTATCGACCGCACAGAGCTATGGAAAATTATGGACGAAAAAGGCTTTCCTGGGAAGCTGACCATACGATGGACGGTGTGTAAAACTGAGTAAGGGTTTTAGGTGAACTATCCAGTTCATTCGAATCTCTTCGGGGACTGCGACAAGGCGACCGATTCTGCCACGATAGACGAGGATGCCTTCGAGGAAGTGGAGGAATTTGTCTACCTCGGATCCTGACGGCTGACGGCTGACAACAATACGAGTCGTGAAATTCGAAGGCGCATCATCAGTGGAAGTCGTGCCTACTACGGGCTCCAGTAGAAACTGCGGTCTAAAATGATTCACCCACGCACCAAACGCGAAAACGTGATGATCCATACAAAAAAAATTGAAGGTCCATACAAAAAATGTGACAACGGAGGGGTGGGGGTGGGGGTTATAAAAAGTCATTTTTTGCGTGACGTACTTAATGAACGTTCCCTTATCTCAAATTATAATGTTCGGCCCACTGTATCACAAAACATTGCAGTTGGTTGAGCGGCTTCTAGAGACTCTAATTTTACAAAATCTTTCAATAGTTATTTAAGGTAGATTATAAAAGATTATAATATATTGTTCTTAAGGCCGTTCAACTTGCTTACTGCAGATAATAGTTTACGAGAAACAAAGAGTCTGTGTCGAGCATCGGCTGTGAACATTTGTATCAATAACTATAAATTAGAAGAAAAATTAGTAATCTCCATTTAATTCCAACTACCTTTGCTTATCTTCGACAGATTTTTCTTCTAATTTATAGTTACAAGTATTCCACTAAACAGCTCAAACCCTCTAGGATTCATTTGTATCAATGATTTGCTGCGCTCTTTTTTTATTGAGCATAGCGTTATCTATTATGGTTACTTATCTTTTGGCGGATCGAGTGATCAAGTGAGCACAAAAAAACACAATGAAGAATTTAGGGGTACAAAACGCACCGTTTAAGCAACATCGTGAATTACTAGGGAATGGAAGCTGATATTTAAGAAAAAGTTATTAAGTATGGTGCATTACGATGTTTTCGTTGCAGATCAAATGTGATATAGATTCAAAACGATGATTTTTCATGATATTTCAAACCATTTCTAATTTGATGCCATGTAGACACCGGGGTAAAACGCCAGTTTAATTGCTCAATATGCACAAAAAAATTGGGGTAAGACGCACCACAACACTGGGATATGATGTACCACATTATTGTGATAGTATGTACCGCTTGTAAAAAGTAAAAACACGGCTATAAAAAGTTACTCATTAGAGTTGTTAAGTGAAGAGGTTGCAACATATCGCTTTTAACGTTGTGCTGTGTTGCCAACTCCTTATTATACACAAGCTAAGAAAAAAGTACTCAACGGAGTAGTTGTGCATGGAGCAAGTGTGGGAAGCACGGTGGGTTTAATTGTAATTATCTACCATTGGGTTTAAATTACTTACTTTTGGGTAGAATTTTTGCAGAAGTACGTTATTTATACCCAATGTTGCCTTCATACACTTAACCGCTCCACTGGGTACTTTATTCTAAGCGTGTAGACGTATACATAACGCCACGGTGAGTTCTGCCCCAGTTTCAGTTAAGCATGCTTTTGTCTAAATATTTTGAAAGGACGTGGAATTAAAGTGAAATTTTGATACTATCTTGAAGCTTTGTTGTGTGCGATACATGTGAAGTGAATCTATTAAAAACCATGGCTATTAAAGCGTTGTAAAAGCTTATATTAATAACACTATTATTTACATGTGACGTACAGTCGTGACAATTTCTTCAATTTTGCTCATATTTTGGTGTATTTAGTGCCTTATTGTACTACAAAATTATGAGTTATGCTATTTTATTTAAAAATTGATAAAGTATGATTCCATTAAAGCACTAGCTTTGAAGATTTGAGCATTTTTATTGAGTGGGCCATTCTATGCACTGGTGGGGCATTTTGTACTATTCTCCCCTACTAGGTATGGTGAGCCGGTGTTGGTGATCAAAATTAATTGTGATCTACATTATTCGCCATGTCTCGAAAATAAGCTATTCGCGTACATTTGCATTGTACGCGTTTATTTGTGATAGTTTTTATGTGTTCATCATAGCATGCTGTGAGTTTGACTGTCATTTTTTGTTTGTTTACTTGTTTGCACGGTTCAAATTCTTCGTTTTCAAAAAGTGGCGCATTAAAAAGGCGTCATAATTACGGTTATGGACGCATGACTACGTAAAAAGGGTGTAACTATGCGACAATTGGCGAAGTGCTTTGGGATTCATCACGCGAGTGTAAAATCCATCATAACCAAGTTTAAAGAACACTGTTCTCTTGATAAACTGACAGGAAGAGGTAGAAAGCCCGGATATTCCAATCCTAAACAGTATCAGAAAGTGGTAGCTCTAATTTGGAAGAACCAATCAATGTCGATATGTTATTCAGCCAATAACGGGGACCAGCGTCGGAATGAATGATTCATTCCTTTCAATTTTACAGCGGATGCATGTTTTTTTAATGGACGACGAGACCAAAGAGGACTCAAAAACCTTTCCAGATCCACAATATTACACTGCCCTCGTAAGACAGGCTGTAAGCGATGTAGACAGACATTAATTGTTATGTTATATATTCTCCGTGCGAGGAGTAACGATTATGTTCGCTCATCACCATGAGGCACCAAGAGTGAACAACAATGTTTTTGGCTAGAATGAAAGATATGAAGAGAAAGTTTTGATAGTTCCGCTAGTGTGCGGCAGGATTGGAAATCTAACAGATGTTTAAGGAAAATTGAGCGAAAAGGGCATGTGTACAGTGTACAGTGGTACTCGAACCAACGACATTTTTGCCTAACATCCCACTGCGGGGTAGGTCGAAGCACGGACTATGTCCGCCACTTCAACAGGCAAAAATGTCCGGTTGGAAGACGCTCATGTACCACTGTGGCTGTTGGTTCGAGTACCACTGTACACAAGCCCTTTTCGCTCAATCTTCCTAAAACATCTGTTAGATTTCCAATCCTGCCGCACACTAGCAGAACTATCAAAACTTTATCTTCATATCTTTCATTCTAGCCAAAAACATTGTTGTTCACTCTTGGTGCCTCATGGTGATGAGCGAACATCTCCTTCTACGATGTAGACAGGTCAATTCAAGTGGAAAAGTTTTGTCGAAAAGTGCTGATATGACAAGCAATACGTTCCGAAACAATCAATGCGGAAATCTATCGATCTGAGTGTCTGCAGAAGAGGTTCCTGCCTCTATTTCAGAAGCATAGTACCTTTCCACTGTTTGGCCCGGATTTAGCGTCGGCGCATAACGTCAAAACAAATCTCAGTTGCTTCACGGAAAAGAACATAAATTTCGTTGAGAAAGACATCAATCCACCAAATGGCCCTCAGTGTCGGCCGCTATTGGGCGATTGTGAAGAAGGTTTTCAGAAAGACTGGTAGAGCAGCTGAGAACATGCAAGAGTTCAAAAAGCCGTCCCGAAAATGTGATGAAACACTTTTCCGGACCTTGATGAAAAGTGTTCGATAAAAAAATCGCAAATTCGAATGAAATGAAAATTAATTTCATTCGGTCTTAACAGTATTCAACTTCAATTGAGGTTATGGGTCCAGTGACTTGCCCACTAGTATATATCAACACTTGTAAACCGGAAAGCTTAAAGGCGTATTAGAACAACGTCGTGTGAAACAAAATCTACTCGTAAGTCAGCCTTATGAAATTCAAAAGCATCAGTTAAGTTTATTTGCCTTAGTGGAGTAACCCATTGTAAGCGTGACACACTCGCGGAGACAAGCTGCCCTCAACTTATGTCGTTTTCGGTTATTGCCAGTGCGGAACTGGGTCCGCCCTAAAAGCTATCAAAACGTGTTTTTATTCAATTGAGTTGAATCTGGATCCGCTCTGGCTCTAACCGAACATCGATAAGGTTCGCTCTCAACTTTTTTCGAGGCCCAACCTTTATTCACCAATACACACAAACATGAACTGTCAAAACAAAATGTTCTTGTTTGTTTATGTTACTTGCGAGTCAGAGTCAGACCTGACCCAGGCTTACGACCGAAAGCGTCAACAGCTTCATAGGAAACATTGTGACTAACGTGCACGCGATGGTGATGCAGAATTTAGCTGTTCATCTAGATTTTATACCAGGAAAGTAAACGCAAATATTAAAAAGTTCCATGTTCATTAACCTGCACAAAATTAAAAATTAATAACATAAGTTAACATCTAGTTACCATCATTTCGGCAATTTGATGATATTTCTAAATTATAACTCCTATTTCCGACACAAGTATGGCGTGCATCCTCATCAAACCATTTTCTCGAATTGAATTTTGAAACCCATTGCAATAAACTTAATTTTATAAATAGTCTTGTATAAATATATGCCTTTTTGGAGAGAAATTCACCACCCCGCATAATAGTATTTTTATGAACTAGATCATGTTTTGTTAACATAATCCCAGGTCTCTGAGCACGATAATGTTTACAAATAACTCAACAACACCATTTTTGTCATTCGAACTCATAGCCAGATCCGGCCAGAACACCGCGTCTTCGCCCTTATAGTATTTCTTGATGAACGACGCAACTTCCGGCAAGCATTTCGTACTATAAATTTCCCCTGTCTCGGCCAGTCCGGAGCGAAAGAAGAGTGGCTTTGACATCCCCTTCTCGCTGATTGTCAGCCACAGCAACACCTTCTTGGGGAACTTGGTGTGTGAAATGAACTTCACCTCGGAGCTCACTTCCTTCGTGGGGGAAGTAAAATACGAAGTGCCCTGCCAGTCGTTGCCATCCAGGGTGAGATAGGTCTCGTCGTCCATCACCACCGCCACTTCGCGATTCGCCGGGAAAATCGAGTTGACCTCGAGTGATTGCCTGCAGCTCCGAAACTAGTGGACGCAACAGGTTGCCAGGTACTTTTTCAATGTCTGACTGTTTGACCCGACCTCCCGGCCAAGCGCACGCAGTGACGTAGCCACTTTTCCCTCGGTCTTCCTCTTCAGCATCCTTTGGAGCTTCTTGTCACTCAGGGTCGTCTGCCGTCCGGAACCGGGCTATATTTCGACGTTCTGTGTTTTGTCTAATAGTGCCACGATGTTGTAGATTCCGGAACGGTCGTATTCGGTGTCCACAAAGTACCGCACGATGTCCGTTTTCGACGCGGTGGGGTGCCGTTCTTTGAATGCGCACAATTCTGGACGTTGCTTCACTACTTTTGCCATCACGATTAGAGTTCGATTAAAGAGCTGTCAAATTTTGTCTGCTGACTCATGGGTTACTATGATTGATGTTGCATGGGTAGTTTTGTCAGTGCGGGTGTAGGTGAACCCATGAAAAAACGGCAATTTTTGTCCATTTTTGGTAATGCAAACGTCAATGAATTATGATAATATACTATTAATTATAAAATAATCATATTATACAAAAATGTGGATGATTGTATGATTTCAGAATAATAAAACAAGCCTGTGTTTCATAGAGTTTTCAATAATTTAAAAACAAAGAACATCAGTGGAATCAATTGATTAACTCAAACTTTTTTATTAACTCAAATTTTCCACTCAAATTTTATTCAGCGAATTGACGATTTTACATAGCAATATATACGTTTCACCTCAGAAAATATCTTCACTTCAACATGTTGTTGCCAAATAATTTTCATGGTTTATACCCATCCCACATTTTGAACGATTATTTCAATCAATTGCAATTATATGGTAAGTTGATCGATTACAATTGACTGATTCACCAGAAATTATGGTGCAGTAACGATTCAGTGCTCTCCCTAGCTGATAATTTGTGAAAAGCGTTGAAATTTTCAAATACTTCTATTACTTACCTCGTATTTATCTTAATTTTTTTTAACGATTGGTATTCTAAACAATAGTATTATTAGTCGGTTAAAAGTGGTCCATGTTTTTCTACTTCGTTTGAAATGAACAGCGAGGTCGACGCATTCACAATTAAGATTCTGCGTCTCCCAAGATGAAGACATCGTCGAACGTTAGCTATGCGGTTATGTCATAGGTACCAATCTTAACTTCCGGCTGTACTTGATCTTGTTGTTTCTAGCAATTAGAGCAATAATCAACGTTGACAAGTCTGGCACGATATATGCTGGAGCGTGATGACCAGGGACCAATAGAGCGCACGCGCTTAACTATGCTTAGCCTCTAAGGTGAACAGGACAAGAGCGATCCATTCTTGTTCATAGTCTGCATCCCTAATGGAGAATTTTCACGGTGCACGAGAAGAGCAGCTCAATGTTAGTACATACCGATGATATTTATTGTTCGCTGTAGATGTACACATGTGTACTATTCGGGTTGGCTTTTGTTTTATTGGTGTCTCTTGAATATCTATCGTGTAGTAGACTAGATGATCCAACCGCGAGAGCAAGAGAGTGCAAGTTATGCCAATTTAAAGTTGTTTTCCAGAAATTGAATTCAATAGTGATAAATTATTCAACGCTAGAGATGCATAAGCAGGAACGTCACGCAGAGGATATGGTCGTTCGGGTTGAATGGGAAAATCAGCAGTCAGGCGATGCGAGTGAAGTTGCCTAGAGAAATATGGTTATCACGGCAAGGTGTTGGGAGGATACACTGAAAATATTATTATTCCTGTAACTTTATATTAACTTGTGTCAAAGAAAAAGGCCTCGTCGTTTATTTCGCTTTTTTTTGTTGGGGCGTAGAACCACAGCGTCCACTGAGTTGAACTTTTGTGGTATGAAATAATTTATTTAGCTTAACATTTGTGCTAGATTAGAATCAACAGAAAACTTTAACCCTACGAAAAATCAGCACAATCCAGACCAATCTCACACACGTCTGGAACACAGCATTGAGAATCGTTCATGGATTGTTATATTTATGCATCAGGAATTTAATGATAATTATTTAACGAAATAGATCATCAAAGGAACAATATTAAAGTTAGAAACAAATGACAAAATTCATGTACTTAATAATAATAACAACAGGGATATTTAAGGTGGAATTTTGATTTTGGATTATCAATTGCGAACAGAATTTGAAATATATCAAAAAACTCTCAAAATTTAAACATAATTTAAAAGCCTATGAATACTTCAAATACTGGCATCCTTGTTGCGCTGATTGTCGCGGTTGGCCTTTCGAATGAGATGCAGAAATTTCTGTAGGAAACTTATTTGCATGCAAATTATTGACTGTTTAAATGCAAATTTTCGTCTAGGACTTTTTTTTCCTCTATCTCTCTGAATAGCTTACCCATCACAGAGCTGTTGCGTATAAACAAATAAGCTTTGGGCAGAATACTGCATATAACAAGTAGAGTCAGTTATGATCCAACAAACAGTAGCACTTATGCCACCAGCAATTACGCATCATCATCATATCGAAACAAGCACCGACGTCGGTTGAGTCGAACACTGTCGCACAGGACCTGAATTAGACAAGTAAAGCCGGAAATTATAAAACCAAACCGATTTGCATCGCATGTAAGCGCACGTGTCACACGCCAGCTGCAAACTGATGCACAACCATTCGCCACGCACGCATCTGCAATTTATCCATGATGAGAACTGTGCCCAGTACTTCCCAGCATATGGCTCAGATTTGCATACTCATACGCATCAGCAAATTCAAAGCTCTATGCGTTTCTATTTGATTTATGGGAACCAGCAACAACACCGGCCAGGTTGACAATATGTTACCGTCTAGCTGCTGAAAGATTTCACCTCCCATCAACTGTGGAGCGCTGCTTATGCAATATGGATGGGTGGTTCACACAATCCACAATAACATCATCATCAAATTTGGTGCTTCCTATGATTTGACCCCGGGCCGAAACAGATCGCCCGTTTGCACTAATAACGGAGTACGCAAATGAACGCTGATGTCGTCGAGTGCTTATCTTAATAGAATAATTTAAATTATAGTTGTGGTTCAGCAACGACGCGACGACGATGATGACAAAGAACAAGTGGTTGGCTTTTCGGATGATGAACACAACTAATGAATGTTGGTTCTGAAAGAAATGGTGTGACGACTTGCGTCTCGAAATGTCTAGCCAGGAGGGCGTTATCACAACAGGCACCGACCAATGTAGCAGGCAGAAAAAGAAAGAGTTTAATTAGTTAATCGAAATTTATGCTAATTGTTGGGACTTGTTACGGTAATTATCAGGAATATAGTTTTGGATCTCGTGTGGGTTGATCATGGCACCTTTTTCGGAAAATCATATTGACCGTTTTATATTCAATTTGGAATTTTGAAAATCAAACTATATAACCATTGCTATGCAAAAAAAAACTGAAAAAATAAGATTTTAGAATTTAGAAGAACTTTAGCTACAATTGCGGAGTTCTACGGCTGTTTTCATAAACTGATCACTTTAACAATGGTTTAAGGTCTCTCGGAGGTCTACCTGATGCCCTAATTGAAACTTAATTATTGAATGAACCACTTTCATCATCCTCTCAGTCTCTTCAAATTACTCCAAAATCAAAGTTTGGCCCAATTAGTTCAAATCCGATATACTAAATGATATGATTCGTTAACGCATATTCCTATAAGTGGCTTATAGGAATGGGGCTGTTATAAAACCACGTAGACTTTTCTGGGGGAGGGGAGGAGGTCTGAACAAAGTCTACCATTCATATAGAATTTAAAAAAAAAATGTATGCAGAAAAGTCGACGATGGGGTGGTAGAGAAATTATCAAAAATGAATATACGTGGTTTATGAACAAGTCCAATCTGGATTGTATTCTTACAACCATTCAAAAACCATCCCTTCAAAAGTATATCCTGATTGCGCTACCAACACAACAACTACTAACATAGACTATGCTAGCTTTAATCATAGATATGAAACACAAAGATTCGGTTAGATTCCTTTCTAAGTGGCCATCACAGATTACGTATCTTAAGTCGAAAATGCCAAAAATTGATCAACTTTCTTCGTATATTTTGGGACAAACGTGTAGTACGTATAGTGATGTGCCCCACAGGATACCGCATAAAACTTCAGGAACGTCACGCGAAAAATGCTTATTTATCAACACCTCCTCCATTGTTACGGAAACTAAAAAAAGACATAATATCCATAGTGGCTATTCTAGAACGCAGACTGGAAATGTAACAATAGGGAAACCGTCTAACACCGCCTTTTCAGTACTGTAGGCCCAAACAAAACAACCTAACGTTCTCAAGTCGCACAACTTATTTCAATAGACCTTAAAAATCTCTCTTGAAACAAATTACGGATAGTTTTGTTTGGCTATGTACCTGAAAATCATATAAAACAGCAACGGAAAATGTGCAAGGGTGGAGCCTATTTGTAACATGGAATTGTTTCTACAGAGTTGCAATAGCATTTTGTCAAACTTTTATATATTGTAAATCGCGTTGCAAAAATGCGAATTGATAGCGATGTTCAAAAGAAAACAAGTATAACTTTTTTGAATAGATATTGTTATCAAGCAAACATTAGTGATCAAAATGTAGAGAAGTAAAATGATCTGAAAATCGTGTTGAAATAAGTTTACTTTTACATAAACGCTTCCAGGTTTGTGGATCAATGTTCTGTTCTATGATGTGATGTATGATGTATGATATGTACTACCACCCATTGTAGCACGGAAACTACGTCCGACAGCAATAGGCTCTCCTCTCTGTTAGACTTGATCAAGCTTTAATAACCACTGATTATCCTAGTCATGTCATTGTATGAAGGGCCAAAAAGGGGTTGGATGGATCGATAGGCAACATCACTTATACGTATCCACAGGGATATAAAGAATCTCCTTCCAATAACAAGACTGAACAATTGGTCACAAGAGCAAGCTATCTAACATAAGGATGCCCCAATGGGCGGGGAGAAGAGCCCGCCCTTTATTCACAAACTATTAGCAATGGGGAGTTGGCATTTCCACTCTCCCCATCCAGAGTGCTTCAATCGGGTGCCCTGATGGTCCCTCCCGTTCCCATGAAATATTTATATAATAGTGTATATATTTATGTAAATGAAAAATAATACAATCATTCATATCTATTATATACGATCTCCATTGGGTTGATCCTGGAATGCAAGAAATGTAGTCAAGTGTTTTAGTGTAGAGTTCCGTGGTTCGCGCTTGAGCGCGTTTTCGTTCGTTTTCACTGATAGCAGCATTTCACCAGAATCTTGATTTGTGGTATCCTGAAAAAGTTTGTTAAATTTTACAGAACTAACATTTATACATTTTAATTTACTGTTGCCATGGTCACTATTTGCAGCTTGATGTTGATTTTATAACATGAATCCGCTTTTATTTTTGCTGGCCTAATAGTTATTGCTCCTGTTTTGGGAAAGCAGGGAAGATTTAATTGACAGAGAGTTAAAGACAAATGGACATAAAAAACAATAAGCAATGGTTAAATCATCTATGAAGTAAAATCGATAAAACAATATCATCAAATATAATGATATTGTGAGTTATGGTACAGTAATGCCAAAAATTGAACTGTAACATCAGACACTAGCCGAATGGCAAACAGCTCTGAACGAATCAAACCAGCTCATATTAAGAAGAAGGTCTATTCACAAACAGGACATGAAAAACACATTAGGTAATAAGTACAAAATCCTACCATAGATTCCGTTGCAGCTTCTTTTAATCAAGGTACTAAGTACTTCTCAATCATAATGATAATTCGACATAAAGGACAAAATAATTAAAAGTATATATAACCTTTAAGGTGAAATTGTAAAAAACAAATATTTATGTTAGAATATAAATCACGAAAACACAAGTAATGATAAAAATGATAATAATGATGATAAAGATGATAGAGATGAATGATAATGGCTATGAATAAACAATGTCCTATAAGATAGAATATATATAGTGAAGGTATATTGTAATATGAACTGAAAATTACATGTGTGCCGACTGCTGTTTTGTTGCAATTGTAGACAAACTTGCGCATCCATTATGAACCAGAAAATTTAGGCAATGTATGACCGCCATGAAAAAAAAAAAATTTTAAATTTTAAATTATTTTATAATACCTGACGACCTGGAAGACCTGAAAGATATGAGAATGGAAAATTATGATATGATTTACCGGTCGCACCCCCTCACTTCGCTATTGTCGGATTGACAACATTGCCCAGGCTACGCCAACCAGCGTCTCCATGTTTCAGCTGGCAGTCTTTTGTGATCATATGACTCGTGGAGGCGTGAGGTAGGAACTTGTGAGGACCAGAGGTCGGTCGCACCCTCCTTAGAAATTGTCAACTCACCATTAGAAGCCCTGTGGATCAATGTTCTGTTCTACTAGGAAAAATATAAACACCCTTCCCAAGTAAGATGAAATGTTTGATTGCATAAATTTTTGATTATGTTACCATTCCGATAAGAGTAAACCTTTTCGGGTACTACTATAGAATTGTCATAGCGCAGAAGGTGGAGCTTATGAAACATAATTTATGTCAGACGATTGTCACAAACAAAAAAGTTTTAAACATTTAAACAAATTTTTGACGGCAACATAAAGGCTCACATGAACCAGGTTCATACTATGGACTCCAAGCTTACTAAATCGCTGTTCTTACCACTGGACCATTTCGACATATGAGATATACAGTAGTCAGAATCCTCTTAAACCTTTCCAGCATCATGCATATTTGCCATCCTTATATGGGATTAAATAGATATTCGCTTTGATTTAAGTGAATTCAGGCTAGGGAAATTGATTTAAATGAAACGCATTTGCGCAAGCAAATATTTGTTCGATTGCGCTGACGTTTTGAAGTATCAAAACGTTATCATACAACCAATTTTACCAATCCCGATGAACGATCATGTAAGCATTTGCAACTGGAATTTCTTTCTAGCATCACTGAACAAAGTTCTTAAATGTTTCAGTGACAAACGAGTATGTGACATAAATATATATATTTAATATATATTTGTCTAAACCACTACTCAAAACTTGTATTAATCCGTCCAAAACGACACTAACCAAACATCCCTGACTAGTTTTGTTGACGTTTGGCCTCTTTCGCATATGTTTGTTTCTTGAAGTTCGGAAGACTTATGATGATATGTTTATGAAACACTAGCTGATCCCGGTGCGAGCGTTGCTGCGCCTGCAACTAAATAAACAAACATTATATAGAACTGACGCTTTAATTTATTTATTTATTTTTTGAATGATTTTTTTTGACTAAGAAGGGGTTCAAACTTCTATCATAACTTTCTTCTTACCCAGACAATACACAGTTTGTGGCTTAGTTACCTGAACAATTCACAGGTTTGGTTGAAATTTGTGTTTGAAATCACCATATAAACATTTCTGGCATTCAAAATACCCCGCATACCAATTTTGGTTCCATATGCTTGATTAGTTCAAAGTTATGCAGAAATTTATGTTTCATTTGTATGGGAGCTCCTCCAGCGTCTCAAAGCGGTCTAAGAACCTTCTCCACCCCAACAACTGCATACATATTTTCATAGCGATCGGTCAGACAGACAGTCTGACAGAAGTTCATTTTAATATATATAAAAATCCTGCGTCCAATAGCCCCCACATGCCAAATGTGGTTTCATTTACTTTAATAGTTCTCGAGTTATGCAGAAATTTGCATTTCATTTGAATGGGAGCCCTCCCTCCCTTTCAGAGGGCAGAGGGGTCTCAAACCACCGTTGAAATATGTCTCTTCTTCAAAGAAATCCACATGCCAAATTTGATTCCATTTGCTTTATTAGTTCGCGAGTTATGCAAAAATTTGTGTTTCATTTGTTTGAGAACGCCCCTTTCCGAAGGCGGAGGGGTCTCGAATCATCATAAAAACATTTCTCTCCTTCAAAAACCTTCATCTGTCAAATTTGGTTCCATTTACTTAATTAGTTCTCGAGTTATGCAGAAATTTGTGTTTCATTTGTATGGGAGATCACCCCCCTCCCCCACTTTCAGAAGGCGGAGGAGTCTCAAATCACCATAGAAATATTTCTCTCCTTCAAAAACCTCCATATGTCAAATTAGTTTCCATTTGCTTGATTAGCTCTCGATTTATGCCTAAATTTCCGTTTCATTTGTATAGGAGCCCCCTCCCACCCCTTCAGAAATAGGAGGGGTCTCAAATCAGCATTGAAACAGTATGTATTTTCAAAAACCTTCACATGCCAAATTTGGTTGCATTTGCTTGATTAGTTCTCGAGTGATGCAGAATATTGTATTTCATTTGCATGGGAGTCCCCCCCTTTCAGGACGGGGAGGGATCTTAAACCATCATAGAAACCTTTCTTGCCTTTAAAACCTCACACATGCTAAATTTGGTTTCTTTTGCTTGATTAGTTCTCAAGTTATGTAGAAGTGAGTGTTTCATTTGTATGGGAGCGCCCCTTTCCAGAGAAGCGAGGGGTCTTTAACTATTATAAGAACCTTCCCCGGCCCCAAAAATCCCTGCACACAAAATTTCTCGCCGATCGGTTTAGTAGTTTTCGGGTCTATTAGGTTCAGAAAGACAGACAGACAGACAGACAGAAATCCAATTTTATATATATAGAGTAACGGGATGTAATGTTAGCCTAGGCCCATCATTTGGACTATGTACCAAACATGTCATTAATCTAGCGATAATCAACAAAATGATGTTGCTATCAGGATGAATGAATAATTTCGAAGCAATTGAGCTATTATCAATCAATTTGTAGTTGTTCGCTTCCAAGTTATTTTCGATTACCTTGAATTTTTAGACGCCATGTTTTCACTTGGTAAGCTTAATAGATTATCTCTACGATTTTCCAGAGGTCTAAATTTAGCTACATTGAACCAATCAACCGAGTAATTCAGTCTAGATGTACAGATAATAGTCACACGTAATTAACTAACTCTTTACATAGATAAAATAAAAATGATTCAACAAGAAAACCGTAGACCCATTAATCATTTCAGCTGGAATACAAATGCCACTTTTGCCAATAGTGAAGTCTATAGAAACACGACTGTACTGGTTGAGGGGCTCCGTAAACATCAGGCCTTCGGACTTGTCCTTAACAACTTTCCAAAAATTGAATAGTGGCAGTTCCTTCAGAGGACCATACCAAAAATCTTTGATATAGTTGTCTAAGAACCTCGTTAGAACCTCTTCATCCAATCCCATTTCAATGAACTCAAGCTATTGTTGATAAAAGTCTACCATTTTCTCTTGAACCATATGGTTAGAATTAGCGTTGCACAGTGGTTGGATCTTCATCGGATATTCTGGTTTCTTCTTCTGATCAGTGGTGGTAAATGTACTGTACTATGATATTTACATATTGACATTTGACATTTTTCAATACGATCAAATTGGACACATGCAACAGTGAGTTGTCGTTGGAGAAAACCTCATATGACATTTCTATACCGTTTTCTTCAGGCGACGAAACATTTTTGCTGCCACCAGCCGATGGTTTAAAAAATGTTGCGACATAGATATATGTCGCTCCGAATTTCGTTGATAGCTGACTTAATATTGCAAACATATGATGTTTATTAAATGGAATCAAATCATAAGAATGCATACTAACAACTCATAATCAAAAAATACAAAATAAGTGCGTTTTTAATCAAGCTACAAATACAGTCTCTTACCATTTCTTAACTGTTTGAAACTGTCGGCAGAAATAGAGAGAAATTTTTCTCTTTCTGTTTACTATCCCTCGCATTCGCTAGAACTGTACACATAAATTGTTGGTGATCTGCGGGCCTCAAATTTCACAGCAACTGACTGTCTTGCAAAAAATATATACATTTACCATCACTGCTTCTGATACATTCGACGGTTAGGTACTAAAATCAATCTCGTTCACATTTCATGGGCAAATGTCACAGGTTTTAAAACCTGTTTTCATCTGTCTCACAAAGTTACCCTTGCGTCGCTATTATGTGAAGCGAACTCCTTCCTTTGTCCAGTGGCTGAAAGAACTTGGTCGAAATTGGCAAAAGAGCAACTATATAATTTTCTTTTCCAAACAAACCTCCATCAACTCGATGCTAATGTGGCTTTTGTGTCCATCGATGAAGACATTAACCGGAAACGCAACATACTTTATTAAAAGCCACCTGTAGAAATCATTGGCTTGCATACATGACAAATGTTTTGCAAGTGTGCCATCCCTCATCCGAAACTCCTACAGACCAACCAGCTGGAATGTTCTCAGCGATTTCACGTGTAACTTGTTTGCCAGGATAGATGATCATCGGTGGCGTAGGCTCACCGTCAGCACTGCTTCCAAAAAGTACTGTGAAATTATCATTGTCACAGTTGTTGTTCACAAAGTAAACATTGCTGGCGTGAGCGTCACACAGAGCTTTAAACATTGCTGGTACATGCTGGAAGCCCGATTCATCAATATTAAAAACACGTTGTGGAGCATTGACGATCGAGAGGTCAACATCAACATCATTGAGATTTTTTTTCCACTTCCAAAAACCATGAAATAATTTGATCTTTGTTCACTTTTGCACCAGCCTATGGGAGTCTCGTTATGAATTTCTTGTTGATAAGGATTTCGATTCTGATAGTACTGTGACAAATTTTTGCCTAAAATATAATAACGTAAATTACAGGTAGTGTAGATTTGTTACTGCTGTGTGACATAAGGTCTTTTTCTATTAACCACCCACAATTGTGAGTGGCCCAACAGCATCCTTGTTGTTGGTTTAAATCGGTAGTCAAATTGGATATTTCATACATACTATTGATTTAAATCTTGAGTCCTCAAACTTAACGATGTTTTTACCGTATTCTTGTATTCCATGGCAATAAACCACTCACACTTGTGAGTGGCCCCAACAGTATCCTTACTGTTGGTTTAAATCGGTCCTCTAACTCGATGTTTAAACGTAGTCTTGTATTCTGGTGGAATAAACCATCTAGACTTGAGAGTGGGCCCCAACAGCATCCTTGCAGTTGGTTTAAATCGGTCCTAAAACTCAATGTTTTTAACCGTTTTCTGTATTCCATTGAAATTAAACCACCACACAGAGTTGCCCCAACAGCATCCTTAATGTTGGTTTAAGCCACTGCTCAAACTCGATATCTCTAATCATATTTTTGTATTCTGGTGAAATAAACCACCCACACTTGTGAGTGACCCCAACAGCATCCTTACTTTAATGTGCATCTCTGTACAAAGAATAAATCGGGAACATTGTTAAATATCTTATTCGCTGCTGACGTCAGTTGAATTCAGCACACCGTTTACCAAAACGGAACCCCTGCAAACCCAACCATTTTGATCCAACATCCCAGTGATTTCTCGTGGAGTGCAGAGGTGTTTTCGGCTTCCAATAAAGCGAGTACCACGTCAACATATGCCTACCCATTCCCTACTTGATCTGCATTCGGGCGAGGCTTGCGCAGGTATTGTCTTGGCCAGTTTTCACACATTGAGGATGTATGCTGATCCCAAGCATCATATTTTTGTTCTCTGTGTAATAACAGCTGATCTGGCAATAACGGAGTAGCAACCTCGGGTGGTCAATCATGCTCATGCTAATGCTCAAAATAAAATAACTTAAACATTATATATGTTTTTGAAGATTTCCTGTTACGACTTCCTCGGGAATGAGTCTGGCAATTCTCGCGTTTTCCGAATCTTTTTTGCATACTCCGCAACTGTGCGCGTAAGATAAGATTCACTGATAGAAAATCCAATTTGGCTTCATACGAAAGAAGAACAGTATTGGGTCCTAGTAAATTAGTTTTTGGTGGCCTCCGAATGTACCGTTGAAGTGTACTAGTCGGGAAAATCCGCGAGCTGCAAGAGATCATAAGCTCCCCTTTATGATCTCTTGCAGCTCCGCGGACTTTTCCCGTTTGTTTTTCTAGATCAAAAGCATGATGTAAAGCACAAGCTTCATAAAATTTCCTGTTTTTGTTTTTCCGTGTTTTTTTAACGTTTTCTAGTTGTACTGAAAACAAATTAAAATAGTATCATAAAAAACCAGCATACAGTTAATCCATGTGTGTGATCCATAATACTGGGAAAAAGTGGATTCTTTTACCAGCATTATGGGTCAATGATATACTTAACATATTTACCCGAAAAATTGATATTGTGGCATGACTTTAATGGAATTTATTGATAACATATTCTCGATTCTCATCCATTTTTCTCACACAACAAATTATTTACAGTTTTTTTTTCTTATTTTGAAAGACCGACGTTTTGTGGCTGCGGCAAAAACAACAACAAACTAACAGCTGACGGGAGCCTACTGACATCTATAGGAAATTTGAAAACTAAATACACTGATAGGCAAAAGTAAAGTGCCCACCTCTTCGTTTTTTCAATTTCTCTCATTTACTTGGTTCAAATTAAAGTAAACACAGTGTAGTTTTTTCTTATTTTATTTTTTATTTTCTTTTCAAGTTTCGCTTATGGAATACTGAGAAAAGGAGTTTTACTTAAAGAAAAAAATCAATTTGTGTTGAAAAAAACAGTGACAAAATAATGTGCCCACTTCAAAAATCGATATGTTTTCGATAATTATCCATTATAAGACCCCTCGATTGTTTATGTTTTGATATTTTGACATGTTTTGAAGCAAACAGCTCAACATGGTGCATTTGTATACGTGATCGCATCTGATTCAATTGAAAAATATGGAGAACGCAGTGCTTTCGAAAGCAATTCCCTTGTGTATCCGAAAATTGGTCGTTCGTGATGTGCAAAACGATGAATCGCACCGGTCTGTCGCTAAGAAGTACAGTATCAGTAAGGCAGCGGTTGGCAAAATTCTTCTGAAGCTTAAAACGTTTTAATCAGTGGTGGATCGCCTTACCGGAGGCAGGAAGCGGAAAACGGATGCGAGAACGGACACCAAGATCATGCGCGAAGTCAAGAAGAACCCGAAGGTAACTGTCCGCGAGATCCAGGAAACCTTTCAGTTATCAGTTTCCGGTCGAACTGTTCGTCACCGTCTCGTAGCACAGGGGTTGAATAGCAAACTTGCCCGGAAGCGCCCATTTATCAGCAAGGCAAACAAAGCCAAACGGCTTAAGTTTGCTAAGGAGCATGCTGATATGCCCCTAGAGTTCTGGAAAACGGTTCTCTGGACGAACGAATCAAAATTCGAGCTGTTTAACCGAAAGCGGCAGGTTCGTGTATGGTGCAGATCGGGAGAGGAGCTTCAGGAGCGCCACATCCAAGGCACGATGAAGCATGGAGGAGGAAATGTGATGGTCTGGGGGTGTTTTTCGTGGGGTGGAGTGGGAAGCATTGTGAAAATCGACGGGATAATGACGGCAGATTCTTACATCAACATCCTGCGAGAAAATCTGGAGGTTTCGCTGATCCAGACAGGCCTTGAAGAGAAGTTCGTATTTCAGCAGGACAACGACCCGAAGCATACTGCCAAGAAGACCAAGTCTTTCGTCCGGTCTTGTCGGATCAAACCGCTGGAATGGTCTCCACAAAGCCCGTACCTCAATCCCATCGAGAATTTGTCGACGATTTTTGATGCCAGGGTTGACAAAACTGGTGCTACCAATAAAAATAACTATTTTGAAGCCCTGGAGCGCGCCTGGGAAGAGCTAGATCCACTGCACCTAAAGAACCTGGTCGAAAGCATGTCGAAGCGTCTGCAGGAGGTCCTGAAGGCCAAAGGAGGACACATCAATTATTGAAATGCTTTTGTTTTACTTTAATTTATGTTTTCTGTAGCCTAAATGAAGTGGGCACTTTATTTTGTCACTGTTTTTTTTTTCAACACAAATAGATTTTTTTTCTTTAAGTAAAACTCCTTTTTTGACAGTTTTCCATAAGTGAAACTTTAAAAGAATATAAAAAATAAGATAATAATAAAAATACAGTGTGTTTACTTTAATTTGAACCAAGTAAAAGAGAGAAATTGAAAAACAATGAGGTGGGTACTTTATTTTGCCTATCAGTGTATGCCTGCGCTGAGTGTTTCGCTAACAAGCATGCAGAAGATTGTTATTCGCATCCTTTAAAATTAAATATGAAGGTTGAAAGTTATTAAATCATGTTTAAAACCTAAAGCATCGACTGGCCCAAAGTATCGACTGGCCCATAACGCATAAAGCATCGACTGGCCCATAATACTGAGTGGCCCATAATACTGGGCTGACTGTACGAACTGTCATTCGGGTATATTTCCATTTAAGAAAAAAACTGAAAATCAGCTTGGAGTTGATCAACTTCCAATTCATAATATACTAGTATACCTACCAACAAAACAAAAAAAACATCAAATAACCACAAATTCTATTAAGGTTTGCAACACTAAACGCTTCAGCGCACGTTTAAACGACAAAAAAATAACAACGAAAGCCTAGCCATAAATTTTACGCCACTTTGACACGTAAAACATGTTGGCAAATCTACATACGCGCTTTTTTGTTGTTGGTTACTGGTTTAGCCTTTCGAGGAATCGGATGCTCTATTGTTTGAACCTCTAAAGGTACAATTAAACTGAGGCAACTCGAGCCAACCTCGATAGGTTACATAAAAAGTACCAACATTGCTATCGAACCAAGACCACAACTAATGTACACAAAATGTTGCCACGAGCTGCCGTAGTGTAAATGCAGCTTAATCACTCTTCGATGATCGTATTTTAACCAAGCGGTAAAAATCTGACAAGCCACTGCATGGAAAGAATATTTTTTGGTCGTGGAGCGAGGTGTTCGCGACCGGTCACTGAATAGAAAATGGAGATTCATTTCCCGCTAAAATGTTAGAAAAGTAGTTTCCGTTCCCCGGTTTTGAGTTTGGTGAAGACAGTTGCGAAAGGCCGGGTAATGGATGCAAGCTTAAGTATGACCAGTTTAATTTATTGTCTTTCCATTTATTTGTTATCATTTTTCTCAATACAAATATCACAGAGCACTGAACATTTCGACATTCTGGAACGAAAATTAGCATGACTGGTCATAAGGGAGTTAAAAAGAAGATTTTTGTTTGAACCAGAACAAGTGTGTATATTTGGATGGTAAGACACGAATGCACCCTTCAAGTGTAGAGTGTCAGTATTAAAATAATTAAATAGTTTTATTTCACGATCATAACATAACATATACATAAATTCATAATCCAGGTAAGGATATCTGAAATGTCGTTCCATAATATAATTAGTGGCTTGTATTGTTTTCAAAAGAATAGAGCTGAACCCTAGAATAATACCTAAACAAAATACGTACTAAAAAGTCAAACCAAGCTGCATCAATATCTGGAAAGTCTATGAAGCCGGACATTGCATTTTTTATTGATGAGCAGGGCATTGTTCCAACGTTTTAGATTTGAGAAGCGGTGGTTAACTAATATAACCTTATGTTAAAATTTACCTGATAATAACTACATGGTAGATTAAGATTTACTATGTTCGTATTTACTATGTTGTACAGAATGTGTAAGAATACAAGATTGTTATTTTATGTCAATGGTTTTATGGCGGTCATCAGACTAGATTGTTCGTTGAGTTTTCTGATGTATGTTGCTTTCTTTCAACTCTTTAATAGAAAACAAATACCAATTTGTAAATAGCAACATTTTCATTAGCATGGTGTATAATAATTTGTCGCTTCTATTATTGTTCCTACCACCTAGAATTAGCATTCGTGAGCGGTGGTTCTCCGCATTGCTTCGCAGCATCATTCATTTGCAACACCACTAATCGAATTCATTAAATTAGAATATTTATTGACAGCATCAACAACAAAAACACAAAGCTTCGGGTAACAATCGGGGCGGAAAACCATAATAGATAGAACCTCAGCACCTCCTCTGTGGACCAACTCATTTGGATTCGCATTTATGTTGTCTGTGTGTATATGGTTGTAGCAAACTGACCACATGCCCAAGTCACAATAGAAAACCACGTTATCGCATTATTGTATCACGCATGTGATAATTCATTCCCACCATTTGTGCTGCTGATTCCGGCCACAATTTAGTCACCGTCACACATAAAGAGGAAAAACATTTCAACAAAATTGTATAACCGATCGGAAGCCACTCACACAAACACGCCAAACTTATTCGCTCGAGGGGACGCGAGGTGGGGACTTTCGGACCATTATGTTATGGCCATGCAAAGAGTTTAAAGTCTAGAAAATATTCATCTGTACGAGCATCAAAAAATAAACTCCGATGTCACGCACCGCACCGGAACCGGAATTTTGATTTATGAACCCGAGCACCATAAATGCCCATAGAAGCGCAGCTTTTTTGGTCGGCTTGTGTGCTATTATTTATGTGGTCTGTCCACATTTTCGCATAATTTCCGAAACGATTTTCGGCGAATCGATGATTTAGCTCTGACGACTACCGGTGATATATTGTTATCACTGCATGCGAGAGAGAGTCAGTTATTTTCACTGGTTTTTTGTTGCTGTTGTCAAATTAAGGCTTTATGCATCGGAGATGCAGTTGAGTGAATTCAGCAATGTTAGTTCAGATAAAATGTTTCCATGTGTTTTATATGTTCGGTTGTTTTTATGGTTTGTTATTACATGATGAAACTAGAGCAATTTCAAGAGAGCGAGTAATGGCGCTATAACCATAAGCCATATGGGGTTAGGGCCATAGTTAATGCTTCGCTCCCAACCATTTGAAGAGAAATGGAGCGTCACTTAACCTTCTTAGACTAGATGCTCCCAACGACCAGCTTCGAAGAAACTTTTGTTCTGTACTTCACCGTAGGTGCTACGCAGCACCTTTCATTCAAAGACAAACTTCCACGAACTCAGTCCATTTTTCGTGGCCGTAGACAAATAGCGATCGAAACAATGTCTAGTAGATGGTCAAATTAGGGGGCGGCGAACTCCGGAGTACAAAGAACGGTCGATTTCCAGCCATAATGCGTCTAGGTATCTTTCTGCTGGTGTCGTTGGCGGCGGTTACCTAGTAGCCAAGACACCATTGTCTTGACCAAACGCGTCATTTTGTCTGGAAATATATATTCGTGCATATTCTGCAATTGCTGGTCACAACTACACTAAAACAAAAATGATATTGGTATCGGAAGCTCTCAATTAATAACTGTTGAAGATCGTTCAAAACACTAAACATAAGCAACCATTAAGCAAGTTATGATAGAGATAAACTTGAAATGCATAGAAGAAGATGATTTGGATTATTTATTTGAGAAATATCTTTGCTGATAATTCTACCGTAAATGAAAACGAAAACACAAACATCATTTTGTTTGTTGTTTTTTTCGTTGCTGTGTTCTTGTTGACGCCTACATCGTTAAGAAAGATCTCCTTAATATGTAGAAAAGAAATTGATTTCCAGTGACTATTGTCTAACCTACAGAAACACACATCAATGCTTTGAAAATGAAACGACCAAACTACCGATTGTTGACCTCAACACTCCCATTCGGAGATTAATCCTTACGTAGTGTGTTTTTGTGAACAGAGCTTCAATTTCAAAGAAAAGACATCCTCCTAGCATCGGTGGAGCAATTCTCTAATCCTTTCTATCATTCCACAGTATCGCAATAACACACTTTGCACACCTTCATGTGAGCGAATCATTGTAGAGTTTTCTTCGGTCGAACAGCTATCCTCTTTCGTAGCTTCAGCAAATAACATACAGAACGACAACATAACCGGTGAACATATATACCTACACATTCATCTAGGAATAAATAGGGTAGAGCGATGCTTGTTGGTCAGTTTTTAGAATAAAAATCATAATTTTATTCTCTGTTGGATTGCGTAAAAATGTTGTAATGAGTAAATACTTCCTGTAAAAAATCTAAACGGCCTTCACAATGTATGTTTATGACATCATTTTACAGATATTCTGTGATTTTCGTATTATTGTCAAATTGACCAACTAGCCCCATAGCCGAAGAAAGCATGTCTGGATATTGGGCATGCTTGTCACATTAGGAGTCACGAAATGTTTGGAATCTTAGTGATGGTTATGTGGGATAGAAAATTGACGAATGAACGGATTAGATCTAGTATCTCCAGGTTCTTGACTGAAAATTCATAAGTTAATTTGGTTTCGGCCTGGCTGTTTTTGGCTGAGAAAATGTTTACTATTATGTAACTTAAGTCAGTCAGTGATGATGGTGTGATCTAAAACTTTTCATTTTAGACTTCTACAATAAGTGGAAAATTCATACAAACATGAGTTAAATAATAGTTGTGTAACATTGTTTAAATGAAAATTTTTATAGAGCATCTTGTCTTCGTTTGAGTTTCTAGTTCACTTGATGAAATAGAGCGCACCTGAAAAATTGACTTATTTTGCATTTGCCCATACAAAAGCATATTATAGAGGGTGTTTCGATCAAAATTTGGTCGACTTAAACTTGACGCATTTCCTTTCATCATGCATTAAAAATGTTTGCACACCCCTCATTATGAAGATATGTGGGTATGCCTCTATTTTGATTTTGAGATTAGCACTTCAGTTATCAAAATGTCGTCGAAGGAAGAGAATCAGCGATTCAAAATTTAGCACGTGCATAGCGAAAATCCAAACTACTCTCACGCCAAGTAGGCGAAATTATTGAATGTGGCTAAATCAACTGTTACCAACGTAATCAAAGTGTTCGGTGAACGTTTGTCAACAGCCAGAAAAGCTGGATCGGGGGGAAATCGACAGCCGGAGGCTACAGCGATGACAAAAAGAGTTGCTCGCTGTTTCGAGCGGAACCCCAACCTCTCCGTCCGCGATGTCGCAAAGAAGCTGGGAGTGGCGCCTTCAACCGTGGATAGAGCTGGACTGTCTACTTACAAGAAAGTGATGACTCCAAAAACGCGACGATAAACAAAACACGTCGGCCAAAGCACAATCGCGAAAGTTGTACACAATGATGCTGACGAAGTTTGATTGCGTGGTACAGGACGATAAAACTTACGTCAAGGCAGAATTTAAACAGCTTCCTGGACAGGAATTTTATACGGCAACCATATGGGGAAAGGTGGCAGATATTTTCAAGCACATTAAACTCTCAAAGTTCGCGAAGAAATATCTGGTGTGACAGGCCATCTGTACCTGGAGTGGTATGCTGCCAACAAAGTTTTAGTGGTGCCCAAGGACAAGAACCCTCCCAAAAGGCCAAAGCTCCGCCCAATCGAACAACATTGGGCCATCGTCAAGCGGAACCTTAGGAAGGTTCGAAAAGCTGTTGTGGGCAAGAAACAGTTCAAGACAAACTAGAGTTCTACGACGAATAAAGTGGACAAGGAGACTATACAAAATCTTATGGCAAGTGTTGAACGAAAGACCCGGCAATTCGCATTCGGTAAAAAAGAAGCTTAGCTGAATATTTCTCCTGTATTCTGTATTAACTGAACTTTAAAAAGAAACAGAAAAATTTGACTTATTAATAAAAACTTTGATCAACTCACACACATAACTGTTTGACCAAATTTTGATCGGAACACCCTTTAATGCCTAGTTGCATTTGTATTGTTTTTAGTTTTTTTCGTTTTAAAAAAAACCGTGCGTTTCGTAGTTGCTACTCCGTTACTGAACTAGTGTAATTGCATCACATAAGATGGAGCTTGGGAGTAGCTTTACATCTTCAATGTACGTCCTCACGGTCTGCGAGGAGGGTTGAAGGATGATTAGATTGACAACCATTGTCATAGCATCAGACCGTGTTTACCTCTGCATCTCCATAATTGTCAAGGGAAGCATAGTTTTGTGTGAGTGAGGCAGATTATTTTTAGATCATTGATTCACTGTGGTAAGTGATACGATCAATGAAAGCGCAGTAGACTGCTTTTTATTTTTTAAATCTACTGGTAATAGACCCCGGGCCTGGGATTGAACTCCCGACCATCTGCTCAGTAAGCAGAACGGGTAACCACTGAGATACCCAGACATGCCTGAATAATGCTTAGGATATTTGAACAAAACTTGACACTAAATTCAAAAAAAAATATAGAAGAAGAAATGAGTTATTCCTGCATTCGGAAATTTATTATTTACACAGCTTTGTTTCATATGGTAGTGGTCTTGCATCTATTGTAAGCCTCTTTAAAAAACTCAAGATCGGCAAATCGATGTTATTGATAGAATGTTCGTTGTTCAAGCTGATTAATTTAATTGATGCTACCAATTATAAGAACAAAGAATGCATCATGCAAACCATGTTTGATTTTATTTCTTATCCTTTCTAATTCGTTTAGTCTTTCAGTTACTTCACATTTCACTGATCTATATTTTACCAATTGAACACTCATTTTTTAATCCTAAAATAAACCACCAACTTACCCAAATAACCAACTAGCCTCGCTCTACCCTACTACTAGTCGGGTGGATATTTGCTGAGCATTTGGCTTATAGAATACCATTTTTCTGCAGTGCCAGATCCGATAAGCATGGAGCTAGATTCCCCATCACATGGGGAGATTTTCTTGTGTCAGTGCATCGATGATTGCTGATTATGATATTTTCCAAGGAATTCAGAAGGTTTACTTACGCCTAACTTTTTTGTTTTCTAGTGCTATGCTTAGCACTATAGGACTCTCAGTTCATGTCGCCACATGAATATATACGTTGCCAGCACCGGTGGTGTAATGGTAAGCGTCACTGCTAATTTGCACTTGGGTCTATGTCAAGGATAAGCCGCTGAGAACAGTGTGCCCATCACGATGTCTTACAAACCATACCACATGTGTGGCATACTGACGAACACTTTTAACAGTTGAGCTTTTTCAAATAAAAAATCAGCAAACCTTGCACATATTCGTTGTTGTTGGTGACAATTTTTTTCACTTTGTTTGTTTCTTCACGTCAATCTAGCGTGAGTTTTGTTTGTTGAATTCGTTAAATTAACTAACTAACTAAGTCGAGCAAAAACGAGCTTTTGCCAAGGGGCTGGAGAAATTTACAAGCATGATTGCATCCACAAGCACATCATGCTTTTATTGGAGTCAGACGGAGGCTAGACACTGTTTTTATCCGGATTTGGGCCGTTAGGTTCGACCAGGTTTAGACTAGTACAAAAACATCAATGTTGTCAACCCTCCTAATACGCCAAACTTCACCCGATCGGGAAATAAATACTCATCATGAAAGCAAAACTCCGCAGAACTTAAGTGTTGGAGAATGAACTAGATTTCAAGCAAAAGTGGTTGGAACTGTCGAAATAAGTTGGTCCCACCATTGTCCAAGATAAATCAAGCAGTGTCCAAGATAAATCAAGCAGGCAAATGTGCGGTTATTTGAATACAGAGAGTAGCTTCAATAAAATTATGATTTTGGAGTATAACCATGATGTGAGTTTTTATACCATGAAATTTTGAAGGAGTTTGGCAATTTGCTTTTTTTCAAATACAATCTTGTATAATGATTGAATTGAAAGCAAATTCAGAAGCAGTTTTACGCTGATTTTCCAAACCAAGGATGACAATATGAGTAAACTTTTAGCGTTGTGCTGGTAAAGGGTTTCTAGTGTAACACGGTATATTTTATAGCATTTTCCATATTGTAGCTGATCATATATAAAACCCACAAAAAAGAGCTGCGAATCCGAGGATTTCAAACTATCTCACCTGTTGTGTCTGCCACTTACAGACTTATTAATTGTCGAGTGTTCGACTTGAAGGGAACATCACAATAGGTTTGTTGGAACCTGAATGTGTTTATGTTTGTGGTTGTTACCTCAAAGGTTGTTTGTAACCTGAAAAGTTATAAATTCCTACTTCGTTTGAAGATAGTCAAATCGGTGTTGTGTTGTGTAATGAGTTGTTTTTGTGACTTAGGTATAAATATTAAAAGCCACGAATATCCGTTTCCTTGATCCTTGAAGCAATTTTTTGGGAATTTAGCTTGTAGATTGCTATGCTTTCTGTTTCCAAGTGTTTGTGATATGTCTTAAAATGTGTATATTATTTAAGTTTAAAAAATGTTCTTCGTTCAATATATGTTCAGCTACTTTGATTTAAAATTGTGAATGAGCCTTTTGTCAGTGTCTTTGTTTGCTTTAGTGACTTCTGCATTATGTTCTTTGAAACGAATATTGAGATTACGTCCAGTTTGTCAAATGTAAATTTTTCCGCAATGGTCACAAGTTATTTTGTAGGCCCCGGATTTGCTTAGACTGTCAATGGAGTCTTTAGCGAAGCCATAGAAAGATTTTGCTGATTTTTACTAGTAAAATCTATTTAAAACCAAAGTTACGTAGGGTTGATCGTAATTGTGTGGTGTGGTTATCGTATGTCATTGCTATTTTTTTAAGTTGGGGTTGTGTTTCTGTTAGTGTGGTGAGCGATTGTTTGTTTTGCTTTTGTGTTCTTTTGTTGATTACGTTTTGTATTAGTTTTCAGAAGTAACCATTCAAATGTGCTGTGTCAAAAATGTATTCGAGTTCTTTAGTTATACCGTTTGGTCTTATTGGAAATGTCTATATTCTGTGTATCATGTGATTGAATGATGCTTTATGGTGTTGGTGTGGTGGTGATGGTGATAAGGCGTATTTGATATTGTACGTTTTGTATTTGTTGGTTTTCTGTAAATTTGAAATGTGAGTTTAGATTGTCCTTTTACTACAAGTAAGCCCAAGAATGGTAATTTTGGCCATTTTCAATTTTATAGGTGAATTCAATGTTTTTATGTGAGTTGTTTAATGTGTTAGGGTGAGAGGTAAGAGATCTTAAAAATGTAAAACACATCATCAACGTATCTTCACCAAACCGTAGGTAGGTGATTTGTATCTTGTAATTGTATTTGCCATGCAAATTTTGCTCAGAAAAGGTGAAAGGAGGTAACGCCTTCAAATTGTTTATAATATTAGTATCTCGAAGAAAACTAAGTTTAGTTCATGTAAAGTTGTGTAAGTTTTATGTATGAACGTACTTTTTTCTTCCATGCGTTGTCGTCATTTTGAAAGAGTAATCGATTTTCTAATAAATTCAAGCTATTGTTTACTGGAATACTAGAAAAGAGGGATTTGACGTCAAAAGAAACTTAAATTTAATCTTCTTAAAATGTTATGGACGAGCTTTGTGAAATGGTGTAATTTTTATATTGATCGACTGAAAATTTGTCTTAGTATGTTATTAAATTCGTTAACTAACCATTTTGCAATTTTATGGGTGGGTGATCCTATCGATGAAATGATTTCACGCATTTCATTGCCAGGTTAGTGAATTTTTGGAAGATCTTTATCTGTAGGTAACGAAGGATTTGATTCTCTAGAATTGCACTCTTTGAGTATAGCCAAATGAACTGCTTAAAAGACCCAAATTCTTCAAAAACAAAATTAGATGCGGAAATCTTTTGAAAAACATGAAACAAATAAAGAATAGGCGTTTCCTCGTGTCTACACATAGCAATGACCTATCTTATCAGAACAATTTTATTAAAACCTGTCCACCTTAAATTTCAGACACTTTTCTTTCAGCTGAAACTCTCCACTTAATTTCGTGGTGCGACAAGTTTACATTCTTGCAAACATTTTCTTGTATCATAATGGACAACGAAACAATCGTACTCTAAGACTTTAAACACCTTCCGGTTCAGGCTTTTTACACCGCAATGTAAAGGAACGCCATTGCCAAGCGTTTTCGGACAAAGAAGGTGTCCAAATTCCCGAGCAAGTATTTTATTCGGCAGGCCATATGTTAATGTGGTCTAAAATCTAAATGTTTCGTCTCTACCAGCACTATCAATAAGGATGTGGAAGAGAAAGCATGTCTACAAAAGCGGTTGCTACCCTTTATCAGAAGCCACGACTCCCCAGCTCTGTTTTGGCCTGATTTGGCCTCTTGTCACTATGAGAAATCCGTCCTGGAATGATATAACGTACAAGAGGTCAAATACTTGTCAAAAACTACCAATCCACAAAACTGTCCAGAACTTCGCCCAAAGGAGAAGTACTGGGCTCCAGTTAGACGGAAACTCTTCGAAACTAAGAAAAAAGAAAATGGTATCGATGATTTCAAGAGAAGATGGAGAACCGTCACGGTGGGCGTATCTGAGAAAACCGTACGGAACCTAATGGCGGATGTAGTACAGAAAATTCAAGAATTTTACAGAAAGAAGGATTAACAACTTATTCAACTGTTTATAATGTAGATTTGACTCTATTTTGGTGAAATAAACCGAAATAAGGTGAAAATAAGAGCCGAAAATAAATGCGCCTCGGAGATTATGCGAGTTTACATCAACAAAAAACAAAAATGAAACAAATATATGCGATAAATTAATCATGAATTTCCTGAAAATATATGGAATTCAATAAGGTAAAAAAGAATGTCAAAATCGTTCTCTGATCCACAGTTCATTTGTATTACATATGAAATTTGGTGAATTTGTTTTCCCACATTTCAATCACTTCATATATTTCAATATGGCGGTTGGAAGATATCACAGTTTTGCCAATTTATCTTCGCAATGGCTACTATAAAACTATTTGGTCATTTGGTGACTTTCCTCAATGCCGATTTGCCGTTTAATACTTTACTGGCGGCAAAATGGTTCTAAAATGCTTTTTCATCTTAATCAATCTTAATAATATAATTTGAATGAGTCCTAAAACGGCATTCTAAAACAACATTTCACGAGTTTTGATAGGGTACCCCAGTACTGTGTACCCCAGTATTGAAAACACAGACGTTGTTCTACGGCAAAAGAGCGTCAAAGTCTACGGCAAAAGAGCGTCAGACGGTGATGTTGATGAAGAATAATTATACAAGAAACCGTTTTTTTTTATGAATAGCTTGAATACCTATCGCTAATATTTAAGTAACTTGGGGGAACAGATATTATAAAGATCCTAATAAAATGTGACGTAATGGCTGTAACTAAAATCGTTTGAAATACTTATGTACAAGTGTTACAACTGTTTGACTTATTTACACTGTTTGTAGTTTCGACTACGGTCTACATATGCTCCGTGAATCGTTTAACAAAATTCTGCTGATAGAAAAGTTAGACGCAAATGTAACAAAGAATGAATGATCGGACCAATTCCTGGTTGTTGTACTTTGAAATATTCATCAACATGCGTTTAAAGTTGAACAATTATTATCTAGAAGCTCTTTTTTGTTTCTACCTACCTCAAACAGAAAATTTTATCGAAACATAATTGTCGTGTTTAGTTAATAGAAACAAATGTCAAATGTGTAAGTAAATGTCCTTTATTTCTGTGTGCTCTTCTTAAGCACACTAACCCATGTAAGTATAATTTATCAAGAGAAGTATAAAATCTTAGCTCTATGAGAAAATAATTCCAGTCTTAGGTGTAAGTGGTATGCTGCAGCAAATAATGTAGGTATGAAGCATTCTACCTCAGAGTGGATTTCTTCCACTCCAGTTTCCCATTAACTAAGCGATAAAGCGAGTTGTGCCGGATACTAAAATAACAGACTGAACTCACTCTCAAGTGCAATTATTTGCTTTCTCTAGTTGCAGTTAAGTGAGACTTTGGACCAGTAGAGGTGTCCGGCAGTCTACCTAGTCTTCCAAGTTTATTGCAATTGCATGTAACCACATTGGATGCTTGAACAACCCTACCTTAATTCAAAGAACCAAAGCATCTGCTACAGTAGACTGGTTTACATAATGGACATTTGTAATTTTATTTACTTATTAGATAAGTTTGTCACTGTATGTAGTTTAACTACAATGAGTAACAACTTTGCAGAAAACTTCATAATGAATCTCAGTTATTTATGTTTGAATCTTCACTAGTGAATACATACATCTCATGCATTTCTATTAAACCTTAATGCTTGATTACTTCTCCAAATCTCAGCTAGTTTAGCCGATGCTAAGGTAGCAAAACAATAAATATATTTTGTGTGAGTTTCCTATGGAAACATTTCCTAGAAACACCCGTGAACTGTTGTTTGTTTGTCTATTCATTCAGTTTTATTACAGCAAAATTGGAATAAGTTCGAAATAATTCCAGTGCAAGAAATCTGGGCATCCGTTGGAAAAACATTGCAGAATAATTGTGGAACAGTCTACTCTTGCAGAGCGAAGGCCAACGCCGCCTTACAAGTCGGCGGTGGTTCTCTTCGCTTTGAGACTTTCCGCGGAACCTATTTATATTTATTCCCATCAATGCGGTTTCCTTCCCTTCAGGGGCGTGCAGGACCTTTCCGAGTTGTGTCTGCCATCCTGCAGCTACCAATTTTCGCGACACGGCGCACGGGGTGGTAACTAACGGTTTGCACTTTGTCCACGTTCTTTCGTCGGGTCGACGACAAGTTGCCTCTGTTTCTGCTCGCGCTCCGCTTGTTTGAACTTTATATCAAAAGTTAAACAATATACACTTCGTTTAGCATTCTGCCATTGAAGCGGGAAGGTTCTCTCCGTTAGGGCGGTGCGTCATGTCTAACTTTAAGATTTGATAAGCTGTTTCATAGGGACGCGAACAACTTGATTGGTTAAACTTTTATGGAGACGCTTGGTTGGCGTTGGTCAAAATCGGTGCAATCGGTGAAACAACCTCGAACACTTTCAGCAATCTCTGATGGAGCGAGGACGAAGTTCACGAAAGTTTACATTCAACCCCTGTAGTCATTATTTGCTCGTAGTTTGTTCCAGTTTTTATTTTCAGCTTGCATATATCCGCGAAGGAAGCCAAAGTCAAACTACAACAATGAATAAAAACAACAACTATGAATACAAAATGGTACAGCATTGAGAGCGTCATGTAGCCTCTATGTTTGGCTGTGTATGGAAATACATTTTCACTTTCAGAACCCCTTTGAGTAATAAATATTCATTTTAAATTTACATTGAAAGAAAATGGAAATTACAGGATACATGTTGGAACATATGTTGAACAAATTGAAAAGGATACGCGTTTCATTTGATCAGTTTCAAGTCTCAAATGGGTGGTGAACACAATTGAAGAAATCCAGTTTTTTTAAATAGTTGTAGCCTTATGCAAATATTCTTTACTACAAAGCTAACGAAGCTAGTAATGATGTCACAGTTAATAAATGCTCACTAGTTAAGAGTTGAACACTGAGAATACGATTTAATTTGAAATGTGTTTAAGTTGAGATAATTTACCCTAGTTTTGTATAAATAATTGAATAATTATTTATTTCTAAGTGTGTTAGTTGAACATTAGTAATAGAAATTTAAATTTAACTTTGAAGCAGTGATATAAATAACCAACCTTGTCTAAACACACACTACATCATGAATTGAGCCAAAAAGAGTGTTGCCATAGAAAATAGTTTGAACTCGTCAAAATGGGAAATGAAATGGATAGATCAAGAATTTCAAATTAACGATTTTCAAAGATGTTCTTTGCAGTCATACTAATCCCAGATGTATACAAAGTAGTCTCCAAATACCACGGCCCATGGCTGTATTTTAGCAGTCTAGAAGTCCGTGGAGAGTTCGCAATTCGATTTCCATTCGATCGATTCATGTCGCCCGTTGCACGCTTCTTCTTCTTCTTTTACCATTCGGTTCATTCTCGATAACTATTTCCATCAGGCTGTTGTGCGACATCCATGCGAAGCGTCCTCTTTCAGCAACTCATGCTATTTGTGATCCGTCATCGTCTCCCCCAAGTTCTGTCTCCACTCCACTGCACTCCACTGCAGATCGTACTCAGCACATTTTGTTTAAAGACACCATCGTGCCACTTCTTCACTACTACTGCTTCATGCCAGTAGTCCAAAACTGAGCATGAGTGGTATGCGGCTAATTTTTTTTGGATTGTTTACCAAAAGACATGAACCAAAATGTCCTGAACTTCGTCCGATCGAAACCTATTGAGCCATGATGTGCCAACTTCGGAAGACCACGAAGGACAAAAATGAAATGAAAAAAAAATATATCAAAAAAACGAATCGAAAATGACGGAAAATGTTGAGCACTTTAATCAAAAGTGTCACAATTATTATAGACTCACCCTTCTTTGCCTAATATTCTCAAGGAATATGATGCAGAAAAGTATGACGAAACTTCCTGATTAACTTTTGCTTGAAATAATTTAATAGTCATGAACATTCAAGGATTTGACTTCTTTTATGTGAATTGGCCAAAGATTTTGAACCTTCAGTCTCAACCAGCTGTACAGTATTTTAAGTATTAGTGTTTACGTAAACACAGAAAATGATGTATGAAGTACATCGATAGCAACTCTTTAAATTCCAATCTCTACTGGATCTCTACTAATGATTAAGAAATTGTTACAGTATGCATTTTCTTCGAAAACATGTTGTTCTCTTGACCCTAGCATGTGTTACGTATTCAGGGTGAGTGAAAATTCCTGTCAATCATTCTATGGTTAGTCCTATGGTCATAAAAATGAGAAGCTTGCATGCATTTTAATTTGCAATGTACTTCCTGTTTCGCATAGTTTTAAGATTTGTCATAATCTAGTTCAGTTCAAACATTCTTCCCTTTGTCTTAACTGCCAGCCACATGCGTAATTCAAAAGCATCACAGCACGATATTTTGATGCATTTTTTTTATCTTCGTTTATATTCGGCCGGCCTATTTCCTCAAAAAAGTAGTGACAACCACCGATGCCAGGAAGACGACTCCACCACCTGGACCCTATATATTGCACTCATCAACACATGAGCCGGGACCAATGGCTTTACTTCCCTTCCGAAGGAAGACGTGACCAATTTTTTTCGCCTAAGAAAAACCACCGATCTCGACTGGTATTAAACCCAGACCCACTGGGGTGCCAAGTAGCAGTCACGCTTACCACTGCATCACCGGCGTCGGCCTAAAACTTGAGGCATGCTATTCCATATTTTCACCAAATGTTCCTTAAAAGTTTCCACGATTAGTCCTCTGGTATTTCTCAGTTTGCCTAATATGGTAGTCCCATGCATAGAAGTCGAGAAGATTCAAATCAGGTGAAGTGACCTCACACCAAGCCTGTGTTGCTTTCACCTGGTGGGACAATTTTGTTGGAAGCAGTATGATGTATTCTTATAGTGATTCATCATAAAGGGAAGCATATGGTTCCTCAAAAGATTATCGATGAAATATTAACTGCTGATTTTAATAACAGGTACAATAAGCAGCAATGGAGCTGTATTGATTTCTCCGATTATCGTCACTGGCTGAATTCATTTTGAAAACCTTGCAATATTAGGAGCTTATTTTTGTTACGCGCTTTCTCCAGTACAATACAATGCTTTTCAAAAGGATATGACCACACTCAATTTTCCTGTTTGCGAGTGGTATGAACTTAGCCACTCTAATCAATTGATGACAATCGATGAACGGTGTCACCAATACAAATAAACAACCTAAATCAGATAATTTTGATGATACGTGATGTGAATGAACAAATAGTAAGTCAATATTCCTTTTCACAAAGATAAGACAACTTGGTGTATTTGTTATTGTAGAATTTGTTGATAAATAACACTTTTATCATTCAGTTAACAGTATTTGCAACGGTAACCAACATGGGAAGGCAGAAAAGGCGAGCAAGAGCATTCAGAGAGACAGGATGGGGAATCAGGAAAATTGCATAAGAGATTGGACGTAGTCAAGGTGCAGTCCTAGATTTTCCCAAAAATCACGCTAAGTATGGCCAGAATAAGAACCCAGGATGTAAAATGAATCTATCAGAGAAAGATAAGCGTCATGTTATCAGCAAAGCATCAAATCCAACGACGAGCTGCTCACAAATTCGAACCGAACTTAAGCTAGTCAGGGTAACGTTAGGGTGACGGATTCGTGGCGGATATGAGTGAATAGGGTGACGGATACCCTGCAGTGGGATGTAAGGCAAAAGTAACGTTCTTGGTTCGTGTACCGCTATATCCAAGCCTTTCGCTCAATTTTGAATACCTCTATTCAACCAGCCGGACACTGACGGAACATTCAATACTTTCTCTTCACATCTTTCATTCTAGCAAACACTACTGTCCACTTTTGGTGCCTCATGGTAATGAGCGAACATCTCCTTCTACGTCGAACATTAAAACTTTCACCCAACATAACACGATCAAAAATGGTCAGTGCTCCTCGTTTGCTACCTCGACACAAAGAAGCACGGCTGGAATTCGCGCCCCAAAACATGTCCTAGGACTGGAAAATGGTATGACTGTAGTTTTTGAATAACTAAGTAATTGTAGCATAGCATAAACCAGCTTGCACAATGGTACGAGCTCTGAACTCTTGTTAAGAAGGAGACGCGCCTTCAGCGGTTGCTGTAAGATAGTGATTTGTGAGCAATCCGTACCTCTTCGATAAAAGGTCTATCGCCTTTAAACAGACCAGAGCTGGCCACGTCCTTGCAACTGGTGGGGATAAGGAAGGAATGTTAGTCCGACACTTACTTAAGAGAGATGCGTAGAACTCCACGACCCCTCATAAGTGCCATAGGAAAGGTGGAATTATGATAGTAGGGAGGGTAAGCTATAGGATACGCTCGGCTCGTTGTCGGTTGCTGCCGCCCGCTACCTGGAAATATTGTACGAAAAATTCTTCGAAATCAGCGGTTATGCTGAATATTATTTACAAGATCCTGTTGCTTTCCGTTACTTGTGGAAGTTTCCTGAGAATTAAAATGTTAGGAATATATACACCATTTATTCTGTCCTGAAGCAGATTATCCTCAATTGAAAACAAGATAATAAACTAGCGTTTTTGAATTACTAAGTAATATATACACAGAAACTATTTTACAAAAAATCCTGTGAAACCCTCTCAGATGATTTTCTCGGACGAGTAAAAGTATAACTTAGACGGACCGGACGGATTCAATGACTATTGGCGAGATTTATGAAAGGAACCACGATATTTTTCCAAAAGTAACTTTGGTGGCGGATCTGTTATGGTCTGGGATGAATTTTGTGACTCCGGCATGCTGGAAATTCAGTTTGTATTACACACAATGAAAAACTCTGACCATAAATGTCCTAAAATCCAGTTTGCTACTCATTGTGTGTTTTGAGAAACGGAAGCAGTCGTTTTTTTGAGGCACTCATTCATGTATACTTGACCATTTACAGTTGAAGTTGTCACGAAAGGCTTGCTCCGTATACCACACGAACAAATCCCCTGCCAAATCATGAATTTCTTGGGGAATTTTGACACTTGTTGTTTTCTGAAAGACTCTGGAACATCGAACTTGTCTTTCGCAGTCAAATACTGGTTGCCAGGAATTTGTTTAAAGTCCGCTTTTACGTGTGTTTCATCGTCCATGATGCAGCAGTGTGGTTTCGTCAACATTTGTGTGTACAGCTTACGCGCACGTGTTTTAGCTGTCCTATTCTGTTTTTCTGAAGCTTTCCGAACTTTGAGTGAACGGAGCCCGGCTCGCGTCTTGGCTTTCTGCTCAAAACTTTTGGTCAAGTGCAGCTTATTCGCGACATCCCGAACGGAGCAGTTGGGGTTGCGTTTAAAGGCAGCAACCACTCCCAAGCAACATAAAACTGTCATAATTGGTTTCAGTAACTTGATTGTGACTTAATTGAGTCACATTAAAGTTACTTTGATTGGTTTGCAACATGTGTGCTGCTAGGGCTCGCTTGTGATCCTTCACACAGTACAGAACACTTTTTCTACCACTCACCTTCTTCCGATCGACAGTTAAACGTTCCCCGAAACGTTTTATGACACGAGAAACTGTAGACTGGTGAATTTTCAACATCTTTCCTAGAACTATCGATCCTTCTCGAACTATCGCGGGCTATGTTTTAGTCGTTGACGCCCGCGCTTTCAAATTTTCTTCGCTTTTTGATGTTCTGCTTCGGACGTCCTTTTGATTCAACCGGCTGGTGTGGATTGAGTGTACCTCCTTCTGAACTTTCGTCCTCTAGATCAGCCCCTAATATTATTTAAATCAAATCTCTGAACATCTTGGAATATGAACCAAATTATAACATGGCATACAACCAGAAATCATAAGACCTCAACGGGAGTTCTTCGATGAAAAAGAACATTGTTTTATCCCAAAATATGATTTAACTCAGATCTTCAAACCATTAAGAATATGACCCAAATTCATAAACCACGTACATTTTCAGTATGTACAACCTCGAGTTGAAGACGGAGTAAATTCTTTTCTTTTAATATATAACACTGATTACCCTTGTAGATCTTAAGACTTAAACTCCACGTGGTTATGGATATTCTAGAACAATTGTTTGACACGACTCACTTTTTTATATAATTCCCGGAAATCTTTGAGGACATGAAGCATGTTCATATATTTTTAAGAAATCTTTGGTTACACATGTAGGCCTTGAGACGTACATATTCTCAAAGGATTTTTTTGATGATCTATCATTGGGTGAAATCGACCATATTAGCCTTTTTATTTATCCTAGTCATATGATCCTCCAGAAATATTAACGGTATCGGTCAACTATCAAAAACAAGGCTCAAACTTGTTTTACCAAGTAGTAAAGAAAAACATAATTCGTTATAGTTATAAGAAGTTATAAAAATTGAGTAATAATTAAAAATAGACCTCGTGAAAAGTGTACTACAAAAAAAGCGGTAATCTTTACATTTTCATCATCACGTAATTCGATTCAGTGGTTGGTGAGTTATAGCTGACTACGTGTGTCCAAATTCTAACATGTTCAATACAGGGTGCGGCAGAAAATAATGCGAAAATGTTCAAACTTGAGTATTGGGTTAATTCGTGTAGTTAGTGACTAATTTCTGTCGAAAGTGTATTTGTTTATGTTTACTTTCAAGTGATGCATCCAAACATTAAATTTTTTTTATTGCAAATTCGTCAAAATGTTCGCGAAAGAAGTGATCACCAGTTTGTTACTCGCCCAGAAGAAGCCCAGAAGATTGCCAAGGTGGTAGGGTGCCCTACAGGATGGTCCTAAGCAGCGGAAGCCGGAAAGCGGACGTCCGCGCTTTGCACGCACGCCGAACGTTATCAAATCGGTCCGTGCAAAAATTGCTTGCAACCCGGTGCGTTCCATAAGAAAACTTGCAAAGGAATATTTCGGAGAAATCGATGCGGAGAATCTCAAAGAAGATCAGCATGCATTTTCCAGAGCCAGAGTGACACGCCACTTGATTACGGACCGGGTCAAAGAACTACGAGTGACTCTTTCCAAGAGATTGCATTCCTTGTTGAAGAAGGAAAAAACGAAAAGCTTTTCAGCATCGTGGCCAACAGTCGCACGGACCGGTTTATTTCACCGCAAAAAATGGAGAACGTTCCGGAAAAAGTGAAATTCAAATTTCAAACCAAACATCCGGCTGGTGTCATGTTGTTTGGCTTGATGGCGTCCAACGGTTTGAAAATGCCGCCTGTTTTCATTGATGCTGGAGTTTAAATCAATACCGAAGTGTATATCGGTATTTTAAAGGACCAAGTGCTTCCCTGGGTAAAAGCTAACTTCTTCGAGGACCAAAACGTTGTCCTACATCAGGATGGAGCGCCGTATCACACGTCCAATCGAACCCAACAATGGTTAAACTATAACATGAATCCGTTGGATTATTCGATTCGGGCATATGTTAAAGCACGAGCCTGCAGAACATTACTAACTAGTGTGAAAACCCTGAAGTCAACCACGTCAAACACGCAGTAACATGGCAGTCAATTATTAATAAAAATGAACACATCGAATAAATTTGTTTAAAAGGACTTTATAAAGATAACTGCACTCGAAAATGTTGATATTATTGCTTGAATTAAAGGGTGATACGGTCAAAATTTGGTCAAGGGAAAACGCGTGTAAATCGGTGAAATTGTTTATTTAAAAAATCAAATTAAATTTCTTTTTCAAGTTCAATTAGTATAAAATTCAGGAAAAATATTCAGTTAGGCTTCCGCTTTTCCAAATCCGAATTGCCGGGCCTTACGCTTGACCCCTGCCATCAGATTTTGTACAGCCACCTTGTCCACCTTCTTCGCCGCAGAAAGCCAGTTTGCCTTGAACTGCTGCTCGTCCTTAGCAGTTTTTTTGGTCTTCTTTAGGTTACGCTTGACAATAGCCCAGTATTTCTCAATTGGGCGGAGCTCTGGCGTGTTGGGAGGGTTCTTGTCCTTGGGAACCACCTGCACGTTGTTGGCGGCGTACCACTCCATGGCCTTTTTACCGTAATGGCAAGATGCCAAATCCGGCCAAAACAGTACGGAACAACCGTGTTTCTTCAGGAAAGGCAGCATACGTTTATTCAAACACTCTTTCACGTAAATTTCTTGGTTGACAGTCCCGGAAGCTATGAAAATGCTGCTTGTCAATCCACAGGTACAGATGGCTTGCCAAACCAGATATTTCTTTGCGAACTTTGACAGTTTCGTGTGCTTGAAAATATCTGCTACCTTTCCCCTTCCTTTTGCCGTATAAAAATCCTGTCCCGGAAGCTGCTTGTAGTCGGCTTTGACGTAGGTTTCGTCGTCCATTACCACGCAGTCAAACTTCGTTAGCATCGTCGTGTACAGCCTCCGGGATCGCGCTTTGGCCGTCGTATTTTGTTTATCATCGCGATTTGGAGTCACTACCTTCTTGTAAGTCGATAGTCCGGCTCGTTTTTTGGCTCGATGCACGGTTGTAGACGATACACCCAGCTTATTTGCGGCATCTCGGAGAGATAGGTTAGGGTTTCGCTTGAAACTACCGGCAACTCTCTTTGTCGTCTCAGCGGCTTCCGGTTTTCGATTTCCCCCCGATCCAGACTTCCTGGCTGTCGACAAACGTTCCCCAAACACTTTAATTACATTTGTAACGGTTGATTTGGCAACTTTTAGCGATTTTGCCAAATTTGCGTGCGAGTAGCTCGGGTTTTCGCGATGCGCGAGCAAAATTTTGATACGCTGCTCTTCTTGCTTGGACGGCATTTTGACAACTGAAGAGTGAATTCCAAAATCAAAATAGGAGCAACATTCTACACACACACACCTTTAAAATGAGGGGTCACAGGTTTTTTTTTAATGCAAAATTGAAAGAAATACGTCAAGTTGATATTGACCAAATTTTGACCGTATCGCCCTTTAGTTGAAAATGGGATTTGAAATAACTAAAACAAATTTTCGCATTATTTTCTGCCGCACCCTATATTTACTTGGGTAATTATTTCGACTGGGTTATGTGCCAAATGTCCCATCCAAACCAATTATTTCGTTTTATATTTACAAGAACATTGAAATAATCATGGGATATTGGTCAATGATCATGGGATATTGGTCTGTAAATCCAAAAAAATAAATGTGAGCCGATATTACTTTTTACACAGGGCTAGGCTATAAGCATGTAAAACGATTTTATTTTCGCTTTTCATTTGTGAATTCATTTGCTTGAATTTTCAGTCCTCTTTTGTGAGTTCTGTTTTGCTGTTATGATAATCAATTAATGATTGCATGCATTACTAATTATTGACATCAACCATCAGTTACCACATCAACGATTAAATAATAATACCACCAATTAAATATATTGTATGGCATTTTAAATATTGATTTAAGCCCTTCGAAGCGGTTGTGGAAATCATCGATGAGATAAAATGTATTCAATAATGACTTACACACAAGCATTACAAAATGATAACAAAAAAAAATCAGCATGTCATCTCGGATAAAATTATTACATGAAGCTGATCCAAAAAATCTCCTTTCCAGCAGATAATTAATTTCTCTAGCGACAGCAGGTTCAATTTGTCGTTGTAACAATCCATCTTGTCCCCGGTGTTCCGATCGTTTTACTATAGGCATTTGCCACCTACGTACCCATCCCTTTGGTTGTAACTGGCAGGTCTTTAATTCGAATGAGTTATTGAGCACATAAATCGATCCTGACTGGAGATAAATTGTTATCGCTTTGTCTTGAGCAGTCCTGTCGGCTTCGCAAAGCATTTGGAGACTCATAAACGCCGTTTTACATTCTACGACTAACGTATTTCCCCATCAATGCTGCCATTATTGCTGTATGGGGGAGTTTAATCATTTTCTCAGCCTCCTCTGAAGCTCAGGTTATGTCAACAGCTGTCCAATCTGAGTCTAATGGGATTTTGAATTATCTCTTACTATACACCGGCAGTAAAAATTTCCCTTCAGAACAATGACCCACCTGCTAAATAAGTTCTGTCAACACCAGTCCTTCATAAGAGTTAGTGCATAGAGTAGTGTTCCACAGTACGATGAATTTAATCCTTGTTCAATCGAACTAAGAGCAGAGGCAGAAAATAAACGAGAAAACAGAACATCTGTTCTTCTCGGACCAGCTTTCATGGCTGGTTTGCCCGTGGAAATGGATTGGAAAAGCTCAACCAATTCCAATAATCCTCTGTGTGTGTTTCTGTCTTGTTTATGGCCCCCCTCATTTGGCCTCGGTTGTCTTTTCATCGGCAGTCACCTAACAGATTAGCACAAATTCGTTGCAAACAAATTCACTATATTTCAAAGGGTGAGTCGATAATGTTTGTGACACTTCCAAACTTTCGTAACTTTTTGCATACTTTTAGAATTAATAACATTTTTCCCTGTTTTGATTACATTCGATGGGTAAACATCATCAAACCGTTCGTGAAAGAATTTTGTTCACCCACCTGCAAAATCCTGGGTTGTCACAACGCACCTTGGAAAAACAGCTGAATGACATCTTTCGACTGTGTCAAGAGCCTTCCAAAGGTTTAAGTGGCCTTTACAAATAAGGAAAAGTTTGCTATAAGGAGTATATCGAAAATAAGCTATCCACAAACTTTCTTTCAAATTATGTTGAAAACCGATATTTTATTCATACAAAAAATTTATCCTTTATTGTACGAGGTTAAACTTGAACATAATGAAGACCGGATGAAATTTAAGTTATTCCTTCACGAATTTTCGAACTTTGGATCGAATGCTCTTCATCAAGTTCCGGACAAGTGTTGCATCGCATTTTTTGGACGCTTGAGCCCAAATTTTTTTGAACTCCTGCATGTTCCCAGCTGCCTTACCAGTCTTCTTGAAGACCCTCTTCACGATTGCCCAGTACCTGTAAGTTTCGTCTAGCTCGGTCTTTACCCTCTCAGGGTCGGCGGACTTGTTCAGGGCGGACTCACAACCGAAGGGGAAAAGACGGCACAAAAGGGCAAAGTACAGACGTCATATACAGGCTCAGAAATAATTTGGCACAAACATATGGAAAAGTAGGCTTAAACATACTTAGATTTATTAAAGTTTTTTTTTATACATAAAACTGTGGGTACCGTTGGAGCTCTTGATGCGGCCGATGCTGGAACCGGTGGGGCCCGTTCAGCAGGAACATGCAGAGAGGATGGAAGAATGGAGGGAACTCATACCTGCTGGAACTGCGGTTCAACACGTGGGATGGCTGGTGATTAGGCGGCCTTCATGCTGGGACCTACGGGGCAGCGATTCTCGAAGGTCGTTCCTGCGGATGATGATGGGTTCGAGGCCACGTGTTGGGGAAGGTGCCTCCGGAAAGGGGACTCATCGGTCAGGGTTCCGGTAAACGTGGGCAAACCCTCCGAACTTACCGGTCCTTAACCTCCAAAACGTCCGTCCTCCTTTTCACGCCGCGGTGGCCCAACGAAATGGCGTTTGGGGCTCGTTGGCCATCTTGAGGGTTGAGCACGCGGAAATGTTGCGGCTTTCGGGGTTAGGCTTGAGCTGGTATCCGACTCCGGTCGATAATGCTGACCCGACAGAAGGGAGTTTTCCCGGGATTCGGCGGCGATCGGCTTTCACGTGGCGGTCCTTCGGAAGATGGTCGGGGATGATTCCTTGGATATCTATCCACACAAACGGGCGAAGGGCTGGGCCGACGAAAAGTAGCTGGCCACAATCCGGCGGAGTTCCAAAGCTCGGTGGACTTGGCTTTACCACCTGTTCCGCCTTTCTTCGGGCACTTATTCGACGACGGGTGCCACCACCACTCAAGTTCACACGCGAGATCCAAAAAAACTTCTTAACGGAGGATAATCGTCGCGCACTTGTGGCTCGTTTTACTGTCCAAGCTCAACTGTCCCGATCTCCCTTTTTTTCCATCTCACCTCCTCCTTCCTTCCTTAATTCGCCGCTCGATGGGGCGAAATCTCTTTTCGCCCGCAGAGGTGGGTCTGCGATGATCTACTTCCTCAGAAGAATAGAGATGTGCGCCGTCCAAATGAGTTAGTAGTTTATTTAATTGGGTTCAAAAATTTTTAGATGCGGAGCTTTGCCGTCTTCTTTCTTGTTTACAGGAATAACGATAAAACAAATTAAAGACACGCTTACATCGTCGTGTATTTGTTTTATCGTTTAGTTATTTTTTTTTATTGTTCGTTTTGTACTGCATGCTAAGTCTCACAGGATTATTTCATGTTTGGTGCTGGGTAACTTATTGTTGGGGTATTTATTTAGGTGTTAATTATTTTTGTGTTATGTGTTTTTTTACATTTTTTTGTTTAGTCACGGGCGCCCTACAAATATATATATTTTTTTTCCAATTTTCCACCTCTTTGATTTTTCGCAAAGTCATCGAATTTAGTTAACCTCAAAGAAATGGCAAATCCCGTGATGTAAAAACAACCACACAACCTTAAATTCTAATTTTACAATGTATATATTTTTCTTCTTGATTTTCGACGGGAGCCATAATTCAATTGAATAAATTTAAATATGCCCTACAAGACATGTTACCAGTCGCCATGGTAACATACCGTTCGATGGGTCGAAGCTGAGGGCAATTTGGTGGATTGATATTTTTCTCAACGAAATCTATACCCTTTTCCGCAAGCCAATTGATAGTGGTTTTGGCATAGTGAGCCGACGCTAAATCCGGCCAAAACAGTGGAGGTGTACTATGCTTCTTATATAAAGGCAACAATCTCTTCTGGAGACACTCAGATCGATAGATTTCCGCATTTATAGTTCCAGTAGTCTAAAAAATGGGTGACTTCAAACCACAGGAACATATCGACCTGTCCGCATCGCTCACATCCTCACCAACGACGGCAGTAAAGTATTGTGGACCTGGAAGGGTTTTTGAGTTCTCCTTTACATAGGTCTCATCGTCCATCAAAACGCATGCATCCGGACGCTGCAAAAGACGCGAATACAATTTCCGGGCCCTTGTTGCTGCTCGCTTCTTCTGTTCTGCACTTTGTTTCGAGATTTTCTGCTTCTTGTAGGTCTTCAGGTGGTTTCGCCTCTTGATACGCTGGATCATTCCGACACTCGTTCCTGCTTTTTTGGCCAAATCACGTATTGACATTGATTTGTTCTTCATGATTAGAGATACCACTTTCTGCTCCAGTTTCGCGTTGGAAGAACCGGGTTTTCTGCCCCTTCCTGGTAGCTCATCCAAAGAATAGTGTTCCTCAAACTTATTAATGATGGTTTTAACACTCGCATGATGAATTCCAAACCGCTTCGCTAATTTTCGCATAGTAATACCCTTCTCACTTAGCCATGTGTCCAGAGCCTTAATTTTCACTTCCTTTTCAATACGCGACATTTTGAAAACACAGAATTTGAACCGCATAAACAAGTAAACAAAAGAAAGCTGACAATCAAACGCACAGCATGCAGTGTTCAGAGCATAAAAAACCATCACAAATACATGCGTACAACGCAAATGTATGTGGATAGCTTATATTCAATACCCTTCTTAGACCAAGATTGCTCCAAATCCACGCAGGAGTGGTATGCGGCCAAATCTGTGCTGTTTGTACCAAAAGACATGCACCCACGAAACTTTACTGAAAGTATAAGATGCACTAAATGAAATTACCTATAGGTTCGGTGGTAGATCTAATACACCGTACGGATCATAATGATTGTTATTTGCACCTCAAACATACCCTCTCTCTTAAGCAATTCACACTTTCAGATGGGAACATTGTGTTCCCTTTATTTTTATATTAAGTTATTTATTGAATTTCAATGTAGGGAACCCATCACAACTGAGTCATCACTTTACTTAGCTTAACAAAAGATCATAAAACCGGATCTTGAATTCAATACTAAAAGGATAACAGAGTGCGCTAGCACTTCCGTTTGATAAAATGTATGGCGTTGATGGCACCAACCACAATCCTCACAAAGCAATTATCACAAGAGAACAAACTGCCAAGGAAAAAAATCTCGGCCTTTCGCCTCGAGCAATCAGGTCACCCGGATTTTGTGGTCATTCCTGGATCGAAAGTTTCGAATAAATTTAATTACACATTTAAATGGTTTTTAGCTGACCCATTTTCCCTTCCTTTCGTTGGTTTTTCTTTCAAACGCGATGTTACGCGGGTAAAGCCTCTACTCAAACGAACAAGAAACAATTTTTGAAAGCTTGTTTCAGTTACCAACACGAAGAGTCCTTTTCCTGTATTCAGAACGCATAGCGACGGCAATAAGAACGTAAGTAAAGTTAAATTGAAATGAACTTTTCCACCCTTCCCAACCACCGCCACATTTTCCGCAGCAAAAGGGTCGGTTGGTTTTGTTGTGTTGCATCGTTTATTTTGTTTTTCGGGAATTTAATTAAAAAGTTTTATTTCTATTTAGAACGATCAGAAAATCAAAAGAACCGCTTAACGATGACTCGCAGATAAGCTGTAATCGTGGTTAGATCTCAAATGGGAAATGATAACAATCGATGTGATGCCGCCACTCAACCGATTGCTCCATAAATTAAATTATGCCACAAATGGCTGCAAGTATGGCGCGTAACTCCATCCTTTTTTTTCCTACCTTTTAGTGTCATTAATACAATCATACAAGCATAAACATTATTGTCTTACAGATTGAACTCGCAAAAAATGCGACACTTTGTTTAGGGTGTAACTTTTTATCACGTGGGTAAACATTAATGAAATTTTGGGTAATACTAGTGTAGAGTGTTATGTTTATGTTTGCGATTTTATCGCGATCTGTCAAGTTTTCAAGATGCATTCGAAACAAGTGCGGTGATCGATAATCCTGGCCAGTCGCACAGATAGATTGGCAAAAGGTTTCCCTGAAAAGTTCCAGAAGAGATAGATGGACAAATTCGAGAAGAAGTACCTATTGTGGCAGGCGATCTGCGAGTGCGGACGGTACTGCAAGCCGTTCGTTACAACCGGAACCATAAACGGGCAGATTTATCAAGAAAAATGCGTGCAGAAGCGCTTGCTGCTCTTCCTCCGCTATCACCGTGGTCCCACGCTGTTCTGGCCGGATTTCGCTTCATGCCATTACGCCAAGCCTGTAATGGATTGATTGAATGGAAGCGAAGAGCGTTAAAGTGGTCCCGAAGGAAGCGAACTCGCCGATTACACCAGAAATTGCTAAGTGCAGGATTGCTTACCAAATTTAAAACAAACATCGGAAATGTGTATCAAATATCGCCTGAATCAGGTCTGTTGTAATTATACAAAAATTTTCGCATCTGTTAAAATTCATTATGTTTTTCTGTGTTGTATTGCTACCAGTGTTTAGAAAGGCATTCCTAGATCTGCTTGTTTGAGATTCCTTGCGTGATTAAACACATACATTCATTTTTTCAAGGAAATCTCATACTTGAGATCCTCATGCAGTGCTCATCGCAAAACGTTAAAAAAAACTCGTAAACACCGATGAAACTACAATTGCATGCTTATTGTTATTATTCATCAACAGGCTGGGTGTAGCCCCAATGATGTTAATCATTTAAAAATACATTTACAGTTTCACATTTAAGCATGGTCATAACATAAACACATTTAATAATAAACAGTAAGTCTTGATCTCATAGTCCGTTATTCCTGCCGGCAAAAATTGATGAAAACCTTCGACGAAGCGCATCTCGTGAGATATGAAAATCGAAGACAGATGCCACTCTGTTGAATACTCTCTGTAGTTCAGAAATCGCACCGTGTACTCCATTATTTGTTCGATGCAGAGGCAGCATTAACATGATATTGTTACGAAGCGGTCGAGGTTGAACAAAAAGGTTCATTTGCCTCAGGAGAGCCTTGCAATCTGTCTTATCCTGCAGGATATCGGCGACGATCAAGGCTCTGCTTGTGTCTCTTCTAGTCCGGAGCAGCTCTAGGTTGATCATTTGACAACGGTGTTCGTAGCAGGGTAGCCGAAATGGACCATTCCAAGGTAGTCTACGAAGCGCAAAACGGAGAAAACGACGTTGAACTGATTCGATTCTCTCAGCACCGTTGTTGTAGTTTGGGTTGCAAACCGCAGAACAATACTCGAGTAACGATCGAACCAGGGAACAATAAAGTGGTTTCAGACAGTAGATGTCGGAGAAGTTCTTATCTATCCTGAATATGAACCCTAAGGTTCTAGACGCTTTGTCAACAATATGTGATGTGTTGCCTGAATGATAGCTGAGAATCTAAGATCACACCCAGGTCTTTTATCTGATTGACGCGTTCGATTGACGAACCAAGCAGGTCGTAGTTGAATATAATCTGTTGTTTTTTTTCGTGAAAACGTGATAGCGGAGCACTTGGAAGGGTTTACTATCATTCGGTTCATATTGCACCAACTGGCGAACGCATTCAGCTGACATTGAAGAATGTGGCAGTCATCAATCGAGCAGATTCGTAAAAAGATTTCGAGGTCATCTGCATACGATAAGCGAGGACCTTCGATAACCAGATGCACGTCATTGAAGTAGAGTATGAAAATCAACGGTCCCAGGTGGCTTCCTTGAGGTATACCTGATGTGGCGGAGAAGCTAGCTGATCTGCAATATCCTATGGCAACCATTAATTGGCGACCCGTGATATACGAGCGGAACCAACTCAGAAGATTACCGTTTACACCAAGCCTGTTGAGTTTAGCAACCGCAATGGCATGATTCAACTTGTCTAATGCCGCAGATAGGTCGGTGTATAAAACGTCCGTCTGAGCCCGATCAGTCATGCTTTCGATAATGTACGAAGTCAGGCACAGCAGATTAGTGGTAGTAGAGCGACCAGAAGTAAACCCATGTTGATCAGCACTTAAATACTGCTTGCAATGAGAGTGCAACCAACAATCAATATGTAACTAGCGATTTGAAATTGGTTCACTGTTGTAGAACCCCTTGGTCCGAATTACACCTTGAAGCCAGCACCTTGTTATACATATTTGTGCCTTTGTTTTGATTTGCTGTGTTATTTTGACAGAGTATTTGAGAGTGTGTTCATGTGAGTTCATTATAAGGGGTGCATTATTGAGCTTGGGACCGAGCTTGGGACGATGTTCTAGTACTGACTGAGCCAAGAAAAAAATCGTTTTTGTATGGGACCTACTGGTCTTAGAGTTAGTCTATGGTGCAACGGTTCCATAATAACTAGCTCGAAAAGCTTTGATACAGCACTTAGCGATGTAATAACACGATAGTTATCCACGGCTCGTTTGCTTCCCTTTTTATGAACAGGAAACATATGTGCAAACTTCCAGCAGGATGGGAATATGCCGCTGAAGAGGGACATGCAGAATAGACGATGAAGTGGAACTAATAAGCTAGTGATATACGTCTTCAAAAACGCGGATGGAACATCATCAGGTCCAGGGTTGAAAGACGACTTGAGTGAAATCGCGGCCTTGGATATCATTTCCATGTTGACATCAATTGCACCGAGCGTTTGACCGATTACAGGAACATTCATAGCTGCCAGGGTAGCATCGTTGTCACTCAATAACTCATCTGTGAATACACTGGAAAACTTGTCGGAAAACAGGCGGCATATATCTTGAGGAGTGGCAGCAACTTCTCCATTGAATTCCATAGACGATGGGAGGCCAGACTCCCTACGTTGCTCGTTCACGTAGTTCCAGAAGGACTTCGGGTGCAGTTTGAGTTTGCGCTGAATGCCACGTTGAAAATGTAAAAAGCAATGGCGACTGACTCGTTGGTGCATGTGATTTAGCCGCACATAATGAAGTTTCAGGGGGAGCGTGCGATACTTCGTAAATCTTTTCAAAGCTGCTCTTTTAATCGACTTCAACCGTCGTAGTTCACTCGTTTCGGGAGTGCGAGAAACATTGCGATGAGTTCTTTTCGGGATGTGTCTGTCAATGACATATGCCAAGACATGTTAAAAATTTTGCTTTGCAGCCTCAACGTCTTCAGGATCAAGAATGTTCTCCTAATCCATGTTAGATAACACATTTATAATGCTACGGTGGTCAGCTTTACGAAATTCGTAAAAAACCGCAGCAGGAAAGTCGTCAAAATCGCGAACTAGTTGGTCTTCAACAGTGACAATCAGAAGAGGGTGATGCGGAACTGGTTTAACTAGTGGACAAGGAGCCATGGAAATGAATGGAGCCTTGTCTTGAGTGCTTACGAAGAAGAGGTCGAGACTGCGGTTATACATGTCCTGTAAGTTCTACATAATCCAGGAGATTAAAAATTTGACGATTTTTTTTTATTCTCTTGGCATTTCAGACTTATTGCTTATCACAATTAGTTTATAGCTTGCTCTCAACTCAGTATTAACAATTTTCTTCCACGGTTAATAATTCAGTGCATTCAAATTTCAAGTTTCATTTTTGCATTATCGTTTTTCGTGTGCCAAGTACAATCATTCTCAGGAGATAACAAAAATCCTCAGCGACATACTGTGCCTACAATTCATAGACCAGTACCGAAATCAAACCCACACTGAAAATTAATTTTAGTTTAAATTACGAAATTGAAGGTAGGACTAACAAATCTATTCGTTGTTTTCTGCAACGAAACTGATTCCTTGCTTTTATAAAAAATAAAGGGTATGTGTCCCTTGACTCAGCCTTATATGCAACGATCGATTACATTTTTTATTATAACCCATAAAGTATTTGAGCTGGAAGCGATATTTAACTAGTTGAACACTTGCTTGGATTAGTTTCATAAGATGTTTGGTAGTATGTATCGCAAAAAGTTACACAGTTCATTTCATTAAGTCAGAAACTTTCGAGGTATATGGATGTAATGTCGGTCTACAGGTACCAAATTGGGTCTACTTATGGATGCAAGTTCGTTCCATTGATAAATTAGTTATTAAATGTAGTCTTCGTACGTATTTTTCTTCTGATTTTCTGGCTTAAGGTGTTGCCAGCTGTATTCGGTCTATCCATCACAACAATTTACTAAACAAAATATAATAAAACTTATAAGAAATACATAAGTGATTTTCACATATGATTTATCGGTCATATTATAATCAAAGCATTATAATTCACATTATACAGATTTTTTTTCTTTTGGGATGTATTTGAATTTGAATAACATACAACCGAAACTCTTACATTTTTACTACGCTTTTCATACAAAAGGCCAAAGTTGGGAACATATGAAAAAATATGTTTCTAACATAGTGTCTACGGTTTGATTGTTAAATCATTGTTATTTTACCTATGTTATAACGTATTCTTTGGTTTATAGGTTCAATTTAACCAAATTTAGATCATTCGAAGATCGTGTAGATAATCTGTTCAGCTTAACCAATGGAATCAGGATGTCTGGAAAGTTAGGGAAATTAAAAGTTACACGAAAGTGCACAACTATAATTTGATTTATAATGTCTCAATTGCTTCGGGGGCAATCGGTCATCCTGATGGCAACATGATTTTGTTGATTAACGCCTAGTTAATGACATATTTGGTACATAGGCCGAATGAAGGAGCTAGGCTAACATTCCATCCCGTAACTCTACCTTCGTAATTAATGGCACACGCGCAACTGTCAAAAGCACGAAGCATTTGTTGACACAGAAAGAACATTCGTGCATTGTAAGAAAACAATACAAAGAGCTACGAATATGTTGTCACATATTTAAAAAAACGTCTCTCTCATGGTTGCATGAATGACTGAAAGATCTGCACGGCTAGCCATTTCAACTCAGTTTTGAGTCGTTTTTGACTCACTTTCGTCAAACGGGGAGTCACTCAAATTTGAGTAAATGTTACTGGCATTGACAAGTCGACAAATCAAAAACATCCATCTGATTTGAGTGCAATGAGGTCTATACAGGTGGCGAAGGTGGCGAAGGGTGTTTGTCGGTTTTAGTAACGAAAAATGTGTAAACAATCCATGATTTCGGGTAGTGACGTAAAACTCTAAAAACAAGCGAATGATAACAAAGCAGAGACTCTCTTTGATTACTTTCTCTTTCATTCATATTCCATTCAGCGTTACGTTTTTCATTCAACTATTTGTAAAGTATGGGGGCCAGCACTGTTGTGTTTTTATCTGTACTAAAGAATCCCTCAAAAGATTTATAATGGTGCTGTAATAAATGAAAGAGAACGAGAGAGGAGAGAGCCTCTCATTGTTAGATTCTTTTGAAAAAAAAAATCCTAGAAGTAAAGTTTTTTTCCGCATCCTTTTAGTGCACAAAAAGGCATTTTTCAGTCGAAACCTTCTAAAAACTATACCAATAACCGAAAATAAACATACACTGATAGGCAAAATAAAGTGCCCACCTCATCTTTTTTTCAATTTCTCTCATTTACTTGGTTCAAATTAAAGTAAACACACTGTATTTTTTTTATTATCTTATTTTTTATATTCTTTTTAAGTTTCACTTATGGAATACTGCAAAAAAAAAAAAAACAGTGACAAAATAAAGTGCCCACTTCAAAAATCAATATGTTTTCGATAAGTTTCCATTGAAAGACCCCTCTATTGTTTATGTTTTGATATTTTGACATGTTTTGAATCTTAGAGGGTTTGAGCTGTTTAGTGGAATACCTGTAGAACGTCCATTAATTACGTCACGCCAAAATTGACTTTTTATAACCCCCCCCCCCCCCTTGTCACGTTTTTTGTATGGACCTTCAAATTTTTTTGTATGGATCGTCACGTTTTCTCAAACCCCCCCTCCCCCCCTACTGCGTGACGTAATTAATGGACATTCCCTAACTAGAAATTAGAAGAAAAATTAGTATCTTCCATTTAATTCCAACTACCTTTGCTTATCTTCGACAGATACGCGTATTTCGTCTACAATGTGCAGACTTCTTCAGTGTCTCGTACTAATAACTCGACTGTTTTGAAGCAAACGGCTCAACATGGTGCATTTGTATACGTGATCGCATTTGATTCAATTGAAAAAAATGGAGAACGCAGTGCTTTCGAAAGCAATTCCCTTGTGTATCCGAAAATTGGTCGTTCGTGATGTGCAAAACGGTGAATTGCACCGGGCTGTCGCTAAGAAGTACAGTATCAGTAAGGCAGCGGTTGGCAAAACTCTTCTGAAGCTTAAAACGTTTGGATCAGTGGTGGATCGCCCTGGCAGAGGCAGGAAGCGGAAAACGGATGTGAGAACGGACACCAAGAGCATGCGCGAAGTCAAGAAGAACCCGAAGGTAACTGTCCGCGAGATCCAGATCCAGATCCAGATCCCTTCAGTTATCAGTTTCCGGTCGAACTGTTCGTCGCCGTCTCGTAGCACAGGGGTTGAATAGCAAACTTACCCGGAAGCGCCCGTTTATCAGCAAGGCAAACAAAGCCAAACGTCTTAAGTTTGCTATGGAGCAAGCCCCTAGAGTTCTGGAAAACGGTTCTCTGGACGGACGAATCAAAATTCGAGCTGTTTAACCGAAAGCAGCGGGTTCGTGTTTGGTGCAGATCGGGAGAGGAGCTTCAGGAGCGCCACATCCAAGGCACGATGAAGCATGGAGGAGGAAATGTGATGGTCTGGGGGTGTTTTTCATGGGGTGGAGTGGGAAGTATTGTGAAAATCGACGGGATAATGACGGCAGATTCTTACATCAACATCCTGCGAGAAAATCTGGAGGTTTCGCTGATCCAGACGGGCTTTGAAGAGAAGTTCGTATTCCAGCAGGACAACGACCCGAAGCATACTGCCAAGAAGACCAAGTCTTTCTTGCGGTCTTGTCGGATCAAACCGCTGGAATGGCCTCCACAAAGCCCGGACCTCAATCCCATCGAGAATTTGTGGGCGATTCTCGATGCCAGGGTTGACAAAACAGCTGTCGTCTGGTGATCCGATGCCGGATGACCGAGGACCCAACTTCGGCCACCACCGGCCACCACAACCAATAAAAATAACTATTTTGAAGCCCTGGAGCGCGCCTGGGAAGAGCTAGATCCACAGCACCTAAAGAACCTGGTCGAGAGCATGTCGAAGCGCCTGCAGGAGGTAATGAAGGCCAAAGGAGGACACATCAATTATTGAAATGCTTTTATTTTACTCTAATTTATGTTTTCTGTAGCCTAAATGAAGTGGGCACTATATTTTGTCACTGTTTTTTTTTAACAACACAAATTGATTTTTTTCTATAAGTTAAACTAATTTTTATGCAGTAATCCATAAGTAAAACTTAAAAAGAATATAAAAAATAAGATAATAAAAAAAATACAGTATGTTTACTTTAATTTGAACCAACTTAATGAGAGAAATTGAAAAAACGATGAGGTGGGCACTTTATTTTGCCTATCAGTGTAGACATATAAGTCCCACTACGACTTTTCCAAAGAGATCTTAGAAAAAAAAAAATTTAAGTTTACTATATCTTTGTAGGAACAACTTGACACTCAGCATTGATAAGGGGCTTATATGCAAACTTAAACAATGACTTTGACATGAAAACATTGACATTAAATTGTCTATATAAGCCACCATTTGCATTTGATAGAACTGTGTTTCTAACGATGATATGGTGATAAAAAAAATAATCAGAATCATGGTAGGAGCATAAACAATAATGCACATGGTATGTCTATTTGAAAACGTAAATTCTATCGCCAACGATCCATCAATACATCATGCAGTGCGACTGATATACCTAGCATTTTATTCTGCAAGGCAAGATTCTACGCATGTCAGTCCCACTGAATATTTAAACTCGTATTTTACATACAAAACTAATCTTATTGTTTGTAATACCACAGATTCCATCGAAACTCAGCGACATTTTCAAATGCCAATCATGAATTTGTGGGTTTTGCCACGAATATTACCAGCACTACACAATAGTGATGCAAAACATAAAACCCTTTTTTCTCAACTACAACTTTTACAACATGGCACAGTTATGCGTTCGATGGAATCTGTGGTATTACAAACAATAAGATTATTTTTGTATGTAAAATACGAGGTAAAATATTCAGTGGGACTGACATGCGTAGAATCTTGCCTTGCAGCAGAAAATTCTAGGCACATCAGTCGCACTGCATGATGTATTGAGGGATCGTTGTCTATCGACAACGTTTACGTTTTCAAATAGACATACCATGTGGATTATTGATTATGCTCCTATCATGATTCTGATTATTTTTAACACCATATCATCGTTAGAAACACAGTTCCTTCAAATGCAAATGGTGGCTTATATAGACAATTTAATGTCAATGTTTTCATGTCAAAGTCATTGTTTAAATTTGCATATAAACCCCTTATCAATGCTGAGTGTCGAGTTGTTCCTACAAAGAATGTTGTAAACTTAAAGCAATTTTTTGTCTAAGATCACTTTGGAAAAGTCGTAGTGGGACTTATATGCCTAGAATTTCAACATGGGACAATCTTACTTGATGTTTTTTTGATACAAACTTAGAACAAAGTATATAATTTTTTGTTTGTATCCAATAGTATAGTTAAAAAATTAACCATATATTGAAAAAGCTGCAATTTTACCAAAAGCAACATGGGACAGTTATGCGTAGAACGGCAGCAAACGTCAGAGGAAAAAGTTATGATTATTACAGAGATTGGTAATCTTTTGGCAGAATCAAACAGTTGCTCAGTCAGCAACACTACATTGTGCAGTGTGATGACTGTTGTCATCATCTATTCCTCGCACCAGATACACCACTGCACTGTTGCCCTGATTAGGCAAAATTACAAGACGCTAGCGACTTTTATGATAATCAGCTTGTGTTCCTTACATCAATTCGAAAAGTGATGTTTTCAAAGAGATTAAGCTGAACAATTTAGTAAATTGATTTAGTCATCTAGAGCGATACAATTCTCATACACATGTCTAATAGGTTGTCAGTTTTAAATTAAAGGATTTATTTTGAATTCGTTCCAGCATAGGGGAGCAAAAATTTTCAAATTTGTATGTCTATTGCAAATCTCTGAAGAGCTTTAATTGTCCGTTTTACGGTATATCCTGAATATAGATAACTTTAATGGACTTACAAGGCTACTTACTTATAATGATGATGATGATGGTCCCGCCACCTACCCCTACAAAGGTTTGAGCTAGACGATTTATCTATTAGATATTTTATTTAAAGCAATTCAACCAGTTATGCAAAAAACGAACTGATTTCATCTACAGATGTAAACTTCTTCAAAAACTGTTCATTTGCTTTGCAGCGATATAATTGTGAAAAGCTATTGATGTCAACCACAAATGTTCGCAAGTATTCCCAGCGATCAGGAAATCCTATTACAATTCAAATCACAGAATCCCGTTTAAGGACATTATCAAAAAACAAGCCAATATCCGATCCTACCCGCTACAGAGCCAATGCAGTTCCAACACTAATGGAGCCACCAGCTTAGTTTTGGGCTGACCAAGGATATCCCCAACCAGGGAAATCAAGAAAATTTCCAACCCGAAAAAATCCTGGACCGGCCCTTGTCAAACTTTTACGTTCAACCACAACAGAATTGGCAAGGAATTCTCCGACAATCAGCCAGACAACCCACTACTATTTCATGGTATCTTCTCAAGCATAAGAGGCCAATTTTTTTTTCATGAATTCAAAAAGAAGTCCTTTATATCTGTATCCCTCGCGCGAGGCTCAAACTTTTGTAGACTACTTTCTATATTTTTTTTTAATTACAAAAACATGAAACAAATTTCCACCATCATCACCGTAACGAACAAAATAGTTTGTAGTGTTGATAAAAGTGAGAAAAAAAAATTGTAAAAATAAAATAGCCAACTCATTTTAATCCGTTTGTAAAAAACTTTGTCAAAATACAATCTTCATTTAAAAAAAAAAAGTAACATAACCGTACAAGAAATAGTCCATACAAAATAATCCGTTTTATATCAGTAAAACATCGTCAGTTACAATCTTCATAAATGATTTAAAAAATTTGCTTACTGTTTAGCAAACAGTTTTAACGTGTGAAATACATAGTCTTTTAAATTCTGAAAGTGTTGGCGCACGTTTAATTTGTCTTGGCATCGAATTGAAAACATTTATTCCTTTAAAATATAATGAGTTTTGTGAAGCACATGTCAAAACATTTGGTGTTCTTATTTCATACGCGTTTCTAGTGTTGTATCTATGAATATCACTTCCTCTTTCAATTCGATCACACAAATATCGAGGCAGCAAACCATTAACTACTTTAAAAATGAACACCATAGTCAAATATACAATTCTCTGCTTCACCGATAACCATTGCAAGGCGTCTAACATTAAAGTCGAGGAAGTGAATCTGTTACATCTCAAAATCAAACGCATTATTTTATTCTGCAAACGCTGTAGCCTCAGTATTTGTGTTTGATTGGCCAAAAATAAAATGGAAGGGCAAAAGTCCAAATGAGGAGAGATGATTGATTTGTATAGCTGTATTTTACTGCAAGTAGTTAAATCGTTTTTCAATCGGCACAGAATTCCATACTTCTTGGCAATTTTCTTGATGACATTGTCAATGTGAGCGTTGAACTTTAGCTTGTCATCAATAATCACGCCAAGATATTTAATCTCCCGAACGCGATCAATTGCCTCATCATCAATCGTAACTGAGACATTCTCATTTACTCGATTCTGTGAAATTACCATAAATTTAGTATTGCTTATATTCAATTTCAATTGCTTACATTTCAACCATCTACTTAGAAAACGCAAATCTTCGTTCAAATGGGAAACGGCTTCATTTAAATCCTTAGCTGCAATGAACAACACAGTGTCATCTGCAATAATGTCACAAAATCGTAAAACACTCGCATGTCATTAATATACATAATAAACAAAAGGGGCCCTAATACACTTCCCTGGGGCACTCCAAGGTCATTCCCCACGAGACTAGAAACAAAATCATTAAAAACAGTCCGTTGAGTTCTGTCAGACAAATAGCTCTCAAACCATCTGTATGCAGTACTCGAAATTCCAAAGCGCTGTATTGTTTTCAACAACAAGGGCCTAGAAATTGTTTCAAAAGCGCGTTTCAGATCCAAAAAAACAGCAACAATCGTATCTCTACTCTCTAAGTTATTTTTCCATTTTGCTAATACTAAATTTAACGCGGTTTCACAAGAATGGCCTTCCCGGTAGCCAGATTGTTCCGGTATCAACAAAGAATTACTATTTAAATATTCCAATGTGGAACCAAACTTATGGATATAACAGAGCTGAAATGAGTATTTATATCACTGATCTAATTGGGAGCCAGCGCTTCCTAGCGATCACAAACAGGAAGAGTCTTCAACCTAGCGCAAAGGCATATTGTTTTCTAGTTTCTCACAACTATTAAGCGGATTTCAAAGGGACACATTTCTCAATCAATCAGCCAACAACTTCGGTTAAACTTAGCAAATATTAAGTTTGATTTTTCTTCATAATTTATTTTAAGCCATCTTGGAAAACGGCTTGCGACCCAATTAGGTGCGCATTGCTGATGCCAATCTAGGATTATTATAATACACAATTACCAACTAATACCCTATGACCGCCAGAATAGGAGGGCACAGATGTTTACTTCCACTTGTTGTTGTCGTAATCCCACTTGGACGAGAGACCGGTAATGGCACCGACCTGGAGGTCCAGCATACGCTTGAGCTGAGCCTTCTGGTGCTCGTCGTCGAAAGTGACTGGCACATCGTCGTACACGAAGGCCTTCATCAGCAGCATGGTACCGATGCTCATCGACAGGACAATCAAGCTCAAGCCGATATGCATCTTCCACTCGCCGGTTGGGTACTTGATTTCGGAGAACGTCTGGCAGAAGGACGCACGATACAAGGCTTTCTTCTCCTGGACGGACAGCTTCTTCCAGTCACCCTTCTCCTTTTCGCGGAGAGCCTGTAAGTAAATGGTTGCACATTATTGAATTGTTGGCAAGGAGCCGGCGAATTAGTGATCCCAACGGGTGTTCATGTGACAACACCAAGCATGTTCAGACTAGTGCATCCTTTGTGCATGGTTTGGTTCTACAGAGCTTAAAGTAATACAAGTTGGATTCTGAATATTCGCATCATTTGAAATCTTCTTTGAAAAATTAATTTCTACAAACCTTTTGAAGTCAATGTGAGAAAACCTATTAATTACTATGGGAAAACTCGGTAGTTGAGATAGAATCCACAAGAGACCGTTATAATGACTAATATTTTCACAACTTTGCATTTTTTAAATTTCAAATAGAGTAACATCCATTAAGTAGGCAGGCCTGTATGGGTTAAGGTGGATTTTAGAAAATGTAACGATCCATACAACAAATAATAATGCCCATGCAGAATACGTGACGATGGGGGAAGGGAAGGGGGCATTGAAGATTGGCATTTTTTGTGTGACATACTTATTGTGCGTTACCTTCAATATGCAGTTAAGTAAAATGTGATTATGTAATGTATGCGAATTCTTAGCAGTTTCTTAGATTTATGTCTTTAGAAAATCGTATTTACGAACCCATCAGCAGCCATTTGTGCATTCCATAAACAATAACCTTAAAGCGCAGTCATACAGGAGGGGATTTGATCATTAGTTTATGATTGCACTTCCTACACAATTATACTAATTCAAAAATGCTACGAGCATGTAAAGCTTTAAGTCAATAACTCTAAAAATGCTTGAGAAAAGTTAGTTGAGAGTAAGCTGAAGCAAAAAGACAGAAGGCTTGAAATGCCACAAAAGAAGATAATATTAATAAATTGTTTGTTTTGTTTGGTTTCATTTTCCGAACTCTGACCTCTAGCAAATCATAGCGAAGAGCCAAGGACTGTGAAGCCGGAAACATTGAAAACGTAATGCTCAAACCTATGCACACTAGAAAACATGTCGAAATAAAGCTAAACGTACTTTTCTAAATTACGATTCGATACAAATACTGTTGTAGGGCTATGATACTACAAGGGGTTATTTATTCAAGTACAAACGACGGACATCATCGGGCTAGAGTGATTATGGTTTACATATTATCGAGTACGAGTGAGATGAGTATTCCTAAAAATCTTATGCACAATCGGCCACTCGTATATCCTCTAACAGGGGCCCAATATGAGGTCCATCGCACGATTATCGTGCCCCATATTGATAACGAACCCCGCATGCAACATCAATTCAAAAGCATCAAAAGAATTTTCACCAAATATTCGATCGAAAAATAACCATTTAAAATTTCTATGAATGAATCATTTAAAAACAATGTTTAAACAATACGGCTAAACGCATATCGCATCTCATTATCAGCTGTGCTGTAACACCACACCCATCCCACTCAAAGAAGAAAAATCAGCTCACCTGAACGTCGGGTGTCACTTCCTTGAAGCGGATGGCCGGCATCGGGTAATCGACGCGGTCAGCGTACACCGGCATACCGTTCCAGCCGTGGCCGACGACCTCGCGCTTTCCAATCTTTTGGACAATCATGTCGTGCGAGAAGCGAACACCCATCTTCTGACGAAGGGCATTGCGGAGCACCACCGAAGCCAGGTTTACGTTGGCCATTTCGATTTCTGTAGGTTCTGTGGGAAAAACAAAAACAAAATAAGATTAGCTATTCCTCTGAGTCGGGCACCAGGATCATATGATCACACTTTTTATTTGCTTTGAAAGTCAGCGATTCTATGTAATGTCGAATACCAAGACGACTACAAGAACAGAAGCACAGACTGCTTTGTGCGCACAGAAAAATTTGTTATGTAATCGGAAGAGAAATATTACACCATTTCAACGGGCTATCATTACAGTAAAAATTAAAATATAACTAGATTTAACTTATGATCAACAAATCTACAGATAAAAACTACCGAAAGAGCCAAAAATGATAAAACTTAAGCTATTTAGTTCAACAAATCCTAACCCTAAAGCATTCAACAGCTTGAGCTTACACAACTCATAAGTGATAAAATTTGATGAATAAAGTTCCCGTAAATAACATTTCCAGCACACTTTAAATAGTAGCAGCAAACCTTTACAGTTAACAGAAATTAAGAATTTCTAAAACCACCGATGGAGTACTTTTTAGAGACACTCACCTTCGCAGAAAAATGCGACCGAATCGAAAATGTAGAAGGAAAAATCACCACTACTTGTAAGCTAATACCAGCAGCCAAACACAGAATACGGCTTGCGTCAAAAATGTTCACACGCGTTGCAAGCTGTCATCGAAATGTCATACGTGCTTAGAAACGACCAGCAGAGACACCTACGAGAGAGCGCAAAAAACGTGAAGAATGTTTCGTGTGTCTTTGCTCCGGAAATCCAACATCGTTCGAAGCAAAAACCAGACGAACATTCTAATAGGAACTCAGGCATTATACTCACGCTAAGACAAGAAAACCAAAAATTCGGCATAAAATACCGAAAATCGTACAAAAGTGCACATACTGAAATTATCGGTAAACATGGATTACCGAAATTTCGGATATTGACTGGAAAACCGGGAAAAACATTAATATTTACTTATTTTTGTACGGTAATTTTTACCGAAAAATGCTAGCAACTCAGTGAGAGCATTTTTAACCAAAATTTAGGTAAAATATAACGATAAAATCTGTAAATCTACTTTACTGAAGAACTAAGTAAAATCAAACGTTTTGTTTTGGTAAATTATACCGATACTTTAGGTTTTGCTACCAAAACCTAATTTTCGGTAAAATTGAAACCGTATTTTCGGTAATCTGATCTTAGCGTGCTGAGCTCAGTATCTATGGCACATGTGTATTACGCTTGATATGGCTCAATTTTACGTATAACTTATTATCATTTAAGTGAACAATATCATAAATTATATCTGTCGTACCACAAACGAAGTTACATATCACTCACTCTGTGCAAATTGATTGATATTTTGTGGTAATGTGTACTAGAATTTGAATAGCGTCTAGTCTATCTCTGAATCAGTTTCCGCCAGTCACCGCCAGTGGCGCTAATATTTGTTCAGGCTTTAGTCCAATAGAATTTTGCACGATGACGTCACTAGTGAACGTGTGGTTCATCCTGATGAATGGAATTCAATTTTGACAGGAGTCCGTGGTTTGTTTGTTTTCGAATTCAAACAGATGAAATTTGAATTGAATTCATCCGATTCATTTTGCGAGGTTATGTTAGGTTGGTGTAAAACTCAATGGGAGAAAACACACAGATAAAAATCTTAATCTTTAAAATCTGTAAAACTACCATAAAATTTCAGTCAAATTAAGTACGTTTATGGTAAAACCACAGAGAACAGACATCCAGGCTTGAATATTTTTTCCCCAATTTACTGAGTAAACTTTTAAAAGCAAACCGTTGGAAAAACAACGCCGCCTAGTCTAGGTTTCACCAAACTAAAATTGACAGGCTATCAAATCTCAAGCTGGGCACGTGGCGCCATCTACATACGATTCACCAAAACTAACGGAAACGAGCTGTAATTTTAAAATGGCAGTTACAGAAATTTACACACGGCGGGCACTTCAGCTTGGATGTCTGTTCTCTGTGGTAAAACCTTCAACATCTAACGCATTTAGTTAGCTGAAAATTGTTGGTGTTTGCGTTTAATTTAACCCTCGATATGGTAGATTCTACTGCGGTTTTTTTGCGAGTAATGCCTGGGACAGACATACAACGTACAGCGTTGTACGAACTGTCAAATACTTTAATACAGTACTCAAAAATGAGTACTGGACTAAAGGAGCACAACGCTGTACGTTGTATGTCTGTTCCAGGTATAATTATCAAATAGCCCTGTTACACAGAGAAAAATTTGATAGTCAATTTTACCATTATTGGGGGTTATAGCAACAGTTATAGCCCTTTCACACTACTACCAACAATCAATATGCAACTAGCGATTTGAAATTGGTTCACTGTTGTAGAACCCCTTGGTCCGAATTACACCTTGAAGCCAGCGCCTTGTTATACATATTTGCGCCTTTGTTTTGATTTGCTGTGTTATTTTGACAGAATATTTGAGAGTGTGTTCATGTGAGTTCATTATTAGGGGCGAGTTATTAAGCTTGGGACCGAGCTTGGGACCGTTGTTCTAGTACTAACTGAGCCAAGAAAAAAATCGTTTTTTTATGGGACCTACTGGTCTTAGAGTTAGTCTATGCTACTACTATATTACTTGATATAACATACACACAGTGTTTTAATTACCGAAGTCGGTGTAATTGTACTGGGTTTTCAAACAGCTGAGAATTCAGAAATCAACTAAGCAGTACTTTGCTTTGATGACAATTTCGTAACAGCTCAAACCATGACTGTCACACACCTGACCAGTGCTGTGCATTGTCATGACGGTTATAAGACTATGATCATCATCTTCTCACGATCATTAGAACTCACGAATGATGATCAAAAACTGTTTCACTCACAAAAAGATTGATCTCATTTGACCGTTTGTAACAAAAGCCTTCATGACTGCTGGAGAATGTGATATGAAGAGAGTAGAAAAATCAATCACTCGCTGATTATCTCTGAGAACGATAAGCAAGACAAATTACTTTCAGCATAATAGGTGTTAATCTCTGGCAATTATTGTCCAATTTTATTTATTTTGGCACCGTTAGATTCAAAAACTCACTCGCTTCATGTTTATTATCGGCAATGTCCGTTTGAATAAATCAGTTTCCCGGAAATCCGGGTTGTTGGGGCTGTGGTCCGGTACTGCGACACTATTTGGGAATTTCAATTGCATTTCCCGGATCTTTGGAAAAATTCCTGCAAGCTATTTCTATTCCATTCTGGATCATTCGCCAAATTGTTCTTGGAACGGCCAGTCTGTAACAAGTTCCCGTGGGGGCTCGAACGGCCATGAACCTATTTATAAGAAATCCTTGGCAATATGGGTATCAAAATTCGAGAAATTTCTCCAGGAGGATATTTCTTAACGTGTTGTGGCCATCTGATGATTTTTTCCACGAACCGGTTATTCCGGAAAAGGTTTCCGTGGGATCTCAAGTTGCCAGAAACAAATTTTCAAGGAAACCCTGGCAATATTAGTTCTAAATTCATGAGATTTCTTCAGAAGGCTACTTCTCAACGTTTTGTGGTCATTTGATGATTTGTCCCCAGAACAGGTTTCCGTGGGGTTTCGAGAGGGCATGAAGAAATCCCTGGGAAAATGGCTATCAAAATTCATCAAATTTCCCCAGTAGTCTATTTCTCCACGTTTTGATGAATTGTGCTTGAACCGGTCATTTCGGGACAGGTTTCTGTGGGCATTAAATGGCAGGACCGAAGACAAATCTTCAGACGGCCACTAAATGTTGGAAAATATCCTACTGGAGAAATTTCATGAATTTGGCTGCCCGTATTCCCAGGGTTTTCTTCTAAAAATGTTCATGATCACTCGAGGCACCACGGAAACCTGTTACAGAATGGCCGCTCCGGGGACAAATCGGCTTATGGCCCATAATGGAAAAACCTTAGTTTTTAAGAATTTTTCCATAAATTTTTACACTTATTCTCAGAAATTCAACTGATATTCCCAAATAGTGTCTCCTTGCTGCACCACAGCCCCGGAAATCCGGAATTCCCGAACCAAAGCATATGCAGTAAATCAACCTTAAATCAGCATTTCAGATGCTACAAGCATTATATTATCATTACATCAGCATCTTGAAAGTTGTAATCGGTTGTAAAGCTGCATTTCAAATGCTATTTAAATGCTTGTAGCCTGTTATAAGCACTTCGAATGCAAAATAGCATTAATGAAGCATTATCATAGCAGTAAAGCAGCCTGTAATGTCCCTACAATTGGGTCTACAACTTTTGTGTGAAATCATTGTTCATGTTCATCGGTCAATAAGTCCCGGGCCTAAGTAGGAAAACAACATTTTTTTGTCAAAATTCATTTTTATTCATCAATATAATCACCTTTTGGAGTGATACATTTCTCTAGCTTTTCGATACCACCGGTGTAGAACGATTTATAAGGTCTCAAAATATGCTTAAGTTTCAGCAATCAATTCCTCATCTAAGCCAAACTGGGGGGCGGATCTTGAGGAATACGGTGGGATCCGTAGCAATTCGAAACCCAATTCAACCATTTTTGCGGCTGTTTTTATTGACTTGTGACACGGTAATGGGATTTAGTTTATACCGAAAGAACTCAACCCACCAAACTGTCCCCAGCTCAGACCGATAGAAAGATTTTGGGCTATTATGAAGAGGAAGCTAAAGGTGAATGGCAGTGTCGTTAAAAGCATCAATAAATTGAGAACTAAGAGAAAAAAGATTGTCAAAACGATGGATGAGAATAATGTGCGCCGGTTGATGAAACGTATTCCGGGAAAAGTCTGCACATTTCTTCGAAGTCGAGATGATTATTTTTTTTTTGTATTTTCTCGCTAAAGTTCAAATAATGTCGAACATTCTAGTTAAAACAGAATACTATTTTGTTAATGTACATCCGAAATATGTGCAATAATCTATCTTCCAATTCTTACTAGGCCACACCTTAAAGGACGACGAAACATACGTGATGGCTGATTTTTCACAAATCCCTGAAAATAAATCTACTCTACGAAGGACAGAGGTCACCTAAAGTCTAAGTTTAAAGAAAAGAAGTTGAAAAATTTGCGAACAAATATCTTGTTTGGTAAGTCATCTGTACGTGCGGTAAAATCAGTCAAACATTCTTCTCAATCGGAAATATTAACTTTGAAAGATGTGGAAGTGCGATATCATTCCACATATCTGTGGTGCGGCGAGGGGTGAAAAGATAAAAAGTGCATACCTTTGAATATAATACATTTTTCATTTCATTCCCGAACTAACGTTCGCAAATACAAGTTATAAAGTGTATTAGCTCGTTTCACCATTTTTTATAGACACGCGTCGGAAAAGTCTCACGGTTGATTCCTCCGCTTGTTCCGTCGAGATTGTGTCTGCTGGGTAGCCTGTGCATGGTCGATGGTTCTGCCCATTTTGTCCCATAAAAGATACATCAAAGAGCGCCTTTAAAAAGGCCTATTGTGTAGTCTAAAGCAGCATTCTCAAAACACCATATTTTGGACCGATTTAGCATAAATAATGTCATTGAGGTATCTGGTGACATTAATCCACCAAACTGTCTAGAGCTCCGAAAGACCTAGAAATTTTGGGCAATAATAGAGCATACTTTAATTGTTATGTTTTGTATTCTCCGTGCGTGGAGTAACGATTATGATGTAGAATGCCCTATGCCCATGCCCTTTCGATCAATTTTCAATACTTCTATTCAATTTTCGACCTACCGTACACTGACGGAACTTTCAACACATTCTCTTCGTATCTTTCATTCTAGCTAAAATTACTGTCACTCTCGGTACCTCATGATGATGAGTGAACATCTCCTTCTACACAAAAATGAAGGTTGACTGTCGGAAAACGGGAAGAGAGTCAAAATCGGTTCAAAACTTCAAGCAAATATAAAAAAAAAATGATCTCACAAACAAAAAAGAGAAGCTTGTCCAAAACTTGATGGCAGGAGTTAAGTTAAAGGTCTAAATGTTTGGGCCTGAGGGTGAAGTTTTGAGGTCATTCTTCTCTATGACTTCTGCTAAATCTGTCATGTTCGTGTGATGACAAAAACAGAATTTCTGGTCGCGCTTTATAAAGGCTAAATCTGGATTTTATCTGGAACAACAATATTTAATGTGTTTCACTCTATAGGTCAACAATCAAAGGGGGTGTAGAAGACTTCTAAAAATCAAACTATAACGTTACATTTTAAGCTTGGAAAATCATCTTAAGGTGCAAACGGCCATCATTATTAAATAAGGCACATTATCATCATCATCAGCATTATCATAAAAAATCATAAACCGTTTTTGCGTTCAAAGTCAAATTACTCTTTATTAAAATGTGTTCACCACTGTCCGGTTGGTCATCACGCAGATGTGCACATTTTTATTGACAATATTTTAATTTCTAACGGAAAAACTGCCTATGAAGACCTGCGATGATGATGATGGTTGTGTGCACCTTAATTATAGCTATACCACTCACAGAGAACAGACATCCAGGCCCGAACATTTTAATCTCAATTTACTGTGTAAATTTTCAAAAGCAAACCGTTGGAAAATCAGCGCCGCCTACTCTAGGTTTCACCAAACTAAAATTGACAGCCTATCAAATCTCAAGGCGCGCAGGTGGCGCCATCAATATACGAATCACCAAAACTAACCGAAACAAGCTGTAATTTTAAAATGGCAGTTACAGAAATTTACACACGGAGGGCACTCTAGCTTGGATGTCTGTTCTCTGTGGCTATACGTTTGAGTAACCTGCAAGAGGATAGTCAAACCACAGAGAACAGTTATTTTAAAATTTCAGCTTGTTTCCGTTAGTTTTGGTGAATCGTATGTTGATGGCGCCACTTGCTCTCCTCGAGATTTAATAGTCTGTCAATTTTAGTTTGGTGAAACCTAGACTAGGTGGCGTTGTTTTTCCAACGGTTTGCGGTTTAAAAATAACACAGTATATAGTGGAAAAAATGTTCGAGCCTGGATGTCTGTTCTCTGTGGTAAAACTTACATGACCTCATTTTTCTTCAAAACAGCCTACAATCTTCAGTCTTTAACTACATCCTTGGATTATGCCGTCGTGAAATAAAAATTCACCTTTACATTTTGGTTTCTTTATTGATCAATAGTGCTTATAAATACATGTTTTCCTTTTGCTTTACATATTTTTCTCATAAATTTCAAGATAAAAGATTTATGTAGGTATATATAATCGTATTTTGATTCTATTAAAATGACATTATGTACAGGTGATATCCTTACATCTCTACAACACTATTGTACAAAAACTAACTTTCCTTCGTCATATTCGTACTGAGTTAATGTTTCATACTCTGATCGCATACTTTACACAGAAATTCGACGTGTGACTATTTTTGGAGGATTTACTTATATCCAAATGATCAACAGTGATTTACAATTCAACTACTACATAGTACAACTTAGTTCAACACAAATGATCTCATATAATTTGATTTAATTTTTTTATAACAATCAAACCAAAGGAGGACGATTAATGCACTGGGAAAGGGGTTGACTCTGTGTTCGATGCGTGTTAAAGATGGTTTAGTTGAGCATTGATTTGCACACAGTTTTCCTAAAAATGAATGATTCCACATTTTGACATTTTCTTGACTGAATACTGATATGATGGGAATTCGAAAAATAACAAATTGTTGCTTTGACAATGGATATTTTAGTTTAGTTGATTAAGTGGTTTTGGTACTTGTTTCTACAATGTACACACGTACTTAGTTTCAAAAGCTTATCATTTTAACTGAACCGTTGTCTTTTCACATTAATGTTGAAACTGCCTAATTTCACTAGAATCTTGTATTTGAATTCACAGCAAGATGAAACTCGTGGTCAGTGTAGCCAGAACACCTGGTAGGGAAAAGGCGACAACGACCGGAGCTGGAGGGATCATCGGTGAGCATCTTCATAAGAAGTTCATCTCCAGGGCGGTATGCAGCGACCGAATATCGCTGTGGCTGGATATCCGCCAGAAAGGAAAGTTAAGATTTTTGGCAGCGCTCTCCTCGTCTTGACCATCGCCAACAACCACGTAGGTGCTCTTTCGACCAAACCGGGTCACGATTCGCTCAAAGCAGGATTCCTTACCTAAGAGTTGAAAGGAGTCAGAAATGAATTTATGAGACGGAAAAGTAAAACATCAATGCTACTTACCTATTTTATTTGCACTATAAATATTCTCTATTGGAAATATCTGCCCTAGACCGTAGAGCAGTACTTTGGCCAGAGCCGGAACTAACTGGGTCGTCGTCACCAGCACATTTACGCAGTTTTCTCGCTGGGCAATCATGTTCAAACATTTCAACGTCAAACTGTGCCAGCTGTCCGTTTCAAAGTCGATGTCAGATCGAACTTGCATCCAGTGCTCCCGCTTCTGAGGTCCGAGCAAACCACCAACACTTTAATTACGAAAAATTAGGATGGCGAAAAGAAAAAGTCATTAGATATTTTCCTTGGAACTGGTCATAAATCATGTCATACGTACTTAGTTCGGTAGGTGTTGTAGGTGTCCTTAATTTTCCGATAGCGAAATGCCAGCTTTCGCATCCAGTCAACGCCTCCGCGAACGCCATTAGGAAGGCAAATATTAGGTGGAGCTCCTGCAGCGTACACACAATAATGATAGAAGAGAAAAAAAAAAATGTATTAGGAATTGAAGGAAAACGCGTAGGAATGAGAAATTGAACTGCAAATAGACGCCGCACACAATGCGGTAAACATTTGCTTAGGACTATTGCCGATCCGTTTCGAGGATGAACCGAACCCAGCGCAGGAAAGGCCAAATGGAATGGCACTGTTCATCCGTACGGTTATTTACCTTGTGCCGTTCCGGTGTGGAAGCCGTCGGCGGCAAAATTGTAATTGCCCAGATCCTGTCCGTTGTCGTCCGAGGATACGTCGTCGATATGTACCTGATCGCACTCTTCCAGGTCGTTGAAAAAGAAAAAGGCGTCCGCCATGTTGAATATCAGCTCCTCCATTCGGTAGCCCAGTTGCATGTGGTGGTCACGACTCTGGGAAAGGAAAATGGCAAAAGGAATGGCACATTAGTGGGGAAATTCGGCTTATTACAAAATCTTTTAGAGGCCCGATTCTGACCGCCAACCCTTGATTTAATTTATATTTATGACTATGAAGTATGAATGTACGATAAAACCCGAATGTACGATAAATTTCTTGCTTACCTTATTATACTTGGCCGCATAGGTCCCCGTTAGCAGGGAGTGGAATATAATTATGGTCTCGTCCAGATCCCACACGAAGATTCTTTCCGGTGCTTTCTCCGTCACTCCCGGTTCCGAGGTGGAACTCCGCGTTGGGCTTGGATGTGCGTGTCGTCGCCCCCGTGCCCGTCCTGGTTTGCCGGAAGGGGTAGTTTTAGCGGCTGCAGCTGCCGCCGCCGCTGCCACCGCAGCCGCCGAACCTGCCTGGATGGTGGGTGAGATAGACAGGGGAGATTGGGGCGAATGCGAATGGGCCAACATGGTTGGTGTTGCTGCTGAATGCCCTTCCGAAGGGCTCTCCGCAGACAGGCCTGCCGCCACGTGGAAGCTTTGGCTTCCGCTGGATCCAGGTGAGCTGACGTACGGTGGGTAAGTTGCTGTTTGGTAGTACGGCGAGTACGTTGGATCATTGTAGTTGTAGTAGTCCTGCTGACTAGTACCGAACTGTGCGAAGTTGTTGTAACCATAGGAAGAGTAGATTTGTGCTGAGTTGTTGTTAGCTGCAGCCGCCGCATAGCTGGACGGAAGATATGTATTTGGCGACGGGATTTTCGAGGATGTCCTCGTTTGGTACGGTGAGCCATAGGATGAATACGTGAACGGTGCGTACTGCTGCATGTTGTAGGCGTATGGGTAGTATTCGGATTTATCATACGAGTTTGTAGAACTTTGTAGGGCGTCCAGGTTGTTTGGATTGGCACAGAATAGCGAGCTATCCAAGTGTGTGGAACCGACTGGTAGGTTTCCGCTAGCAATCGTCGCGTCTAGTCCAGGGCTGCGAATTTCCGATTTGACTGTACCGTCGGTCAGCCAATGCGACATCCCCAGCTCGGTCGAACCCAATGTGGCAGCTGACGTTCCACTGCCGGTAGTATTCAAACTAACACCACTGTTGTTGATAGCACTGGACGTAGGAAGTCCATCCAGGGAGTTTCCTGCGGTTCCAGCACTACTACTGCTTCCGGAGGTGATCGTTGATGTTGCTCCTCCGTTCAAACGCGACACTACCGAACCTCCAGATGTCGAGCTGTGATTAGCCCCCGAAACGTACGATAAACTCAATCCGTTATGTGCACTGTGGATGTTCGATGATCCACTCAGAGGACGATAGTTGTTGTTCAATAAAGAATATGAACCAGCTGAATGGGAAGCCGTTGGATAGTGCAGCGTAGAGCCACTCGATTGTGAGCAGCTGTCTACCGAACCGCCTGAGCTGATGACTGGATACCACCGTCGAGTTGTATGTTCTGAAAAAATGAAAGGAAAACAAAACCAAATTACAAAAATGGAATACTCATTCGAGTTTCAGGAGTAGGGCGCATTGTCGTAGGTCAAATTGCTTCATTACTCATGGATCAGCCGTATAAATCATAAACATCCACAACATTCAAATTATTACCATGAATCACGAACCGTTAGGAAGTATCTGATTTATTACAGCGTCAGTTCGTAGAAAGCCTTTGATACCACTTGCCCTAGTTCGTGAGTCTTATGCCGTTCCAAGGGTTGAGTCGAGCGTATTAATTTTATTGAAATTTCACACTTTCTTCCTAATTACCCGAAGGTCGGCCTGTCTGCTTTGAGGACTGCACTGTCAGCCAAGCCAACAAGTACATTGAAAATGCCACCCAGTTATGTTTTCTACGACATGTTTTACTTTCCTTTTCACCGATGCGAGGACACCAAAAGCAAAACAACGTGTTTCACCCAGTCCTACATACATAGTGCTATGACATGGAGGGCAATTCGAAACCAGACAGTTTGGCTACAAACAGCACAGTGTGGAAAGCCGTGGTCTCTGTTAACTGATTGAAAATTGATCTTTTAAATACAGCAAATGATGGCATATTACCTGGACCATGACATTGCGTAGCAATATTTTGAAGAAATCGATGATTGTTTCAGTGGTCCCACATTTGCACAAAGGCATTAGTTTATGCAAGGAAAAAGTTTGAATGTGGATGTCTGGCTACCATCAGACAATAAATAAATTCAGTTTGCAATGCCAAGACCAATGCTAATGGGAACATGTCAGTACGGCTGAACTTGATCTACTTTTCCAGCAGGATTGCAGGTTGCCTCGTGACATTCTTAACGGTACATTTCCATGCGCTGCACTTCCTTTGGGGCTCGCTTCCTTTCGCAATATACCAATCGTCACTTCGTCAAACCGGCAAATGGTGACCAACTGCAATCAGCACATTTTAGGCCTTTTTATTCTGCGTCTTTAGTCGCAGATAGTCACCGATTTTGCTCACGGATAATATTTTTTTTGCCTTAAGGCAAACAATAAATTTTCCCATACTGCTTGAATTTGCGAAGCGTAGCAAAAGGTGACTTTGAACTGGCTTCATGATGGTGGTTGAGTGAGGTTCCGGGGTGATGCGGGGATGACTGATCCACATTACAGGGCGAAGGTTTATGAATTTAAAAAAAGTTGACTCCAAATAATCCTGTAAGATCTTGGGTTCCTGAGTCTAATTATGTTTCTTGTTCCACTCCATGCGTGGAGGTGACGATTACAATGTATTGAAAGAAGTAATTTCATATAAATATTAGGCTTTGAAAGTGAAGGTTAGTTTACAAGATAATTGAATGAATAACTCCGTCAGAAAACGGCAGTCTGAAAACTGAATGAAAGTTAAAAGTGAGCAAACTTTGACCAAGCAATCCCAGGCGGAAACCTTTTTATTCGTGTACTTTGTTTTCGACCTTATAATGTCGCTTACGTCTTTGCAGATTGTTCCGGTGTTGACGAAGTCCATCCCTGTCTAGCCAGAGGATCATCATGCATAGCACCGTTTGGAGTCCCAAGTTGGTACTAAAGGGTGTTTCGATCAAAATTTGGTCGACTTAGACTTGACGCATTTCCTTTCATCGTGCATTACAATTTTTTTGAAGATGTGTGCGTGTAGCATCATGCTTCTATTTTTATTTTGAGATTAGCACTTCAGTTATCAAAATGTCGTCGAAGGAAGAGAACCAACGCATCAAAATTTTGCACGTACATGGCGAAAATCCAAACTACTCTCACGCCAAGTTGGCGAAATAGTTGAAAGTTTCGTTGCGTGGTACAGGACGATGAAACTCACGTCAAGGCAGACTTTAAACCGCTTCCTGACAGACATTTTATACGGCAACCGGGTGGGGAAAGGTGGCAGATATTTTCAAGCACATTAAACTGTCAAAGTTCGCGAAGAAATATCTGGTGTGGCATGCCATCTGTACCTGTGGCTTGAAGAGCAACGTTTACATTGTGACCGGAACCGTCAACTAGGAAATTTATCTGAGCGAGTGCCTACAAAAACGTCTACTTACTATCCTGAAGCGACACAATTGTTCCGTTCAATTTTGGCCGGATTTGGCATCTTGCCATTACGGAAAAAATTCCATGGACAAGAACCCTCCCAACACGCCATAGCTCCGCCCAATCGAACAATATTTTGCCATCGCGGACCTTAAGAAGACTCAAAAAGCTGTTGTGAGCGAGAAACACTTCAAGGCAAACTGGCGTTCTGTGGCGAATAAAGTGGACAAGGAGACTGTACAAAATTTTATGGCAGGTGTTGAACGAATGACCCGACAATTCGCATTCGATAAAAAGGAAGGTTAGCTGAATATATTTCCTGTATTCTGTATTAACTGAACTAGAAATAGAAAAAGAATTAGACTTATTAATTAAAACTTTGATCGTCTCACACACATTACTGTTTGACCAATTTTTGATCGGAACACCCTTTTGCTCCTGATATGGAGAACAGACGCTCAGATAGGCTGGACTTTTCGAATATTCTCGTTTCATTTTGCTCAATGTTTGAGTACAATTGTATACTACCTTTTTCCTCACGGAAATGTTTATGAGTAGATCTAGTTTTTATGAAAATTGAGTAGCATTTGCGTGAGAGAAAAGGAGATAGTATACAATTGTACTAAAAAATTAAGTAAAATTAAACGGGAGTGAAGAGCGGTCTGACCCCAGCAAGCATCTTTTGGTAGTGGCAAGTTTTATCACCCTATTTCAACCAAATATACACCGTTTTCACATCCTCGAACAAAATCGACGTGTAGTGCTCACTTTGAAGATTCTGAGAAACTATATTCCGGATGGCTTAAAAATATTCCAACATCTACTGCCTCAAATCGTCCAACTGTTTTTTTGATACAATCAATTTACACCTAAATATTGTTCTCTACGGTTTAGGAGTCCGCTTAACTAAAACAGCGGTGCCGTGAGAATTAAACCGGATCAACGTCACATTTTTCAATATGCATTTCGAAGCAACGAAGGCCGCTATCAACTAATACTTAGGCTTGAACCATCTTTGGACCAGACCCAGAACGGACACTAACAATTTTTCGAACGAATATGTTTCTTAAATTACTGCTGTATTTATCCATGATTCAAATTTCATGATAAAGTATTTTATGACCCACAATTAAATTTACCATCGCTTCGGAATTTTTTCTAAAATTTGATTGCATACTCATACAATTTGACTTTTCTGAAGCAAAATGATATGCTGGTTGTTAACCAGTAATTTCCTTCTATGCTGAAATCAAGTAATCGGTTTCACCAATAACTGAACAGTAAATGTCAAAAATGTTACTGAAATCCTGTCAAATATAAGTCAGGCATCAACGACAGAAAGTTGTGTTGATTTATCATCTAGCGTTTTATTTTATGAAAAGGCGTTGAAAAAGTGAGCCCGAATCTGCATAACATCATCGAAACATTAAACTTAGAAAGTAGATTTCAAAAAGTATCGATAGGATCATTCCACCCAACTGCCCTGAATTCCGACGAATTGAGAAATATTGGGCAGTTGTCAAACAGAAGTTGAAGAAGAGTGTAAAAGTGGCTCGAGATGCAATAGAGATGAAAAGATGGTGGAACACGGTCCGTCGGGTAGCCAACAGGTTCTTTAAAGAGCAATGAATATCCTTCATGCTTTCATTAATAACCTCAAGTAGATTCGTTTTTTTTCGCAAGCTCAGAGTGAAAATTATTTTTTACCAGGGCTGGCAAATGCCATTTTCAATGAAAATGACCAACGATTTTTATCGAAATACGTCTGAAAATCTCATCAGCGAGGAAACGAAGATCGGAGATTTTCTCCTAAATAGGATACATGTCTCTTGACCTAGCCTGTTTGCAGCGGTCGATTGCAATTTAAATTATAACTCATAAAGTGATTGAGCTAGAAACGATAATTAACTAGTTATACATTTGCTTAGACATTCTTAATAAGAAATTTGCTGTTTTGAATCATGGAAAGATAACCAAATAATTTTATTAAGTTTAAAACTTTCGACGAATATGGAAGTAATGTCGGTCTATAAGCACCATGTTGGATCTATTCGTTGATGCAACTTCGTCTCATCATTAAGAAATCTTGTTCAGAAGAATCGTTTTTAAGTTTATTTTTGTTATCTTCTTAGGCTTCCATTTCGAACTATATCCGCTATACTCAGCACCAAGTTATACAAAATAAATTACAATAAAATAACTTTTTCACACCTCAATGATTTTCACATATAATCAATCGGCCATCCCATTTAAAAACGTTAAAATTCCTATTAAATAGATTTTGTTACTTAGGTTTTGGTTTGCATAGGCCCTTCGAAAAAATTACAAAGATATACCCATACATTTCTATTTAAATCTATATAAATATTAACAATTTTCTTTGTAATAACTACAATGGGCCATAAGTTAGGAAAATAGGAAACAATGTGTCCCTAAAATTGGGTCTACGGTATTCTTGTGGATTCATTGTTCATGTTTGTTTGTGGATAGCTAATTTAAAGCGTGTAACTATTTTCCTCAACATCTAGAATGCATCATCAAACATATCGGTTAAATTCAATCAAGTTTAAATAATTCGAAGATCATGAAGACAATTTGTTCACCTTAAGCAGTGAAATCCGTTGCTAAGAAGTTGAGATAATCGAAAATAACTTGAATATTATTTACTACTAGCTGAACCCGAAGCGTGTGCTGCTACGCTTGCAACTCAAATGAAGGGAAATTTAATGTAACTGTCACTTTTATGGTTTTTTTTTCTTGAAAAAGGGGTTTAAACTTCTATCAAAACATGCTTCTTACCCGAGAAATACACGTTTTGTGTTTAAGTATCCTGGATAATTTTCATTTTTGGTAGAAATTTGTGTTTCATTTGTATGGGAGCCCTCCCTTCTAGAGGGGGTGGTTTCTCAAACCACCATACAATGATTGCCTTCAAAACACCCACATGCCAAATTTGGTTCCATTTGCTTGATTAGTTCTTGAACCATCACACGGAGCTCTTCGATTTTAATAAAAAAATGAGTTTCATTTGTTTGAACCCCCCGCCCTTTCAAAAAGGGGAGGGGTCTTGAACCACCATAGAAACATTCTTGCCTTCAAAACCCCCCACATGCCAAATTTGATTCGATTTGCTTGATTAGTTCTCCAGTTATGAAGAAATTTGTGTCTCATATGTATCAGAGCCCACCTTTCTGAGAGAGTTGAAGTCTCAAACAATCATAAGAACCTTCCCCAGCCCCAAAAACCCCTTCATATGAATTTTGACGTTGGTCGGTTCAGAAATTTCCGAGTCTATAAGGCTTTGTGCACAAATTACGTAACGCATGAAGGGGAGGGAGGGGGGTTGAGCAACCGTTATTTATTGTGACATATGGGGGAGGGGGGGTTTTAAAATTGTTACGTAACAAAATTACCAATTTGAAATAAAAATCAAAAGTGAATAACCAATTTGCATTATAATAAAACGATAATAAAAACACATTTATGGCCAAGTGGTGCAAGAATTCTGAAATTTTAAGAGAAAATGGATTAAGTCTATCTATTGATTTCCAACCAAATTCTAAAGCTACAATGAATGGAGACTATTTAAATGTGATCTACTAAATGAAAGATATCTCATGACGATTTGAATCAACAATTGGTGTAATTTTCGATACATCGTACATATGCGCGCTGAGAAATATATTGTTCTGTATATATTCAACACAGCTTACCTTTAATTTTAATTTATTCAAACAATACCGGTTTTATTTTTGATTATTATTATTTTGGTTCTTAAAGCGCTAAAGAGGAGGCTTTTAAAAAAGCATTTATTGTTGAATCGATTTAAGAACATAAGATAACATAAGATTTTCGGAAACAATGCACCTTGCATTGATTCGACCAAAGCGGTTGAATTGAAAAATAAAATATTGTTTTTTATATTAGAACCATTGAAATAATAAGAAATTAAGTTAAATTTGTTGTTGATTGTTTATTCTACAAAATTATTTTGTTGAATGATTTCTGTTAGAAATATTGATTGACTAACAATATTGGATTCGATAAGAAACTTTGGTGTTTCAAATATATGATTGCATTAAACTAAGGCAAAGTGTGGTTTGATTTAATACACAAGAAATGTTGATTCTAGTCGTTGCGTTCAATCACCCAATATTCCTCTGCGTGTAGCCTACATCAAATGCACTTGTTACTGCGTCTGTTGTTCTATGTTTCTGCCGTCATGAATTAGTCGTACACAGTGCGCCATTATTCATGCACTGCACGGATCAAACGGAAAATTGATTGGTATAAAAAATATAATTAATTATAATTAGATTATAATAATCGCAATAGGTTAATATTATGCATTGCATAAAATACTGTTGCGATCTTTTAGCTAGAATTATGTTATATGAATAGAACTTTGTACTAGTTTGTAATACTTTAAATAATTTCCAAGATGTTTTAGTAAAGTTGCTGAACTAATATTTTTAACAGTTTTATAGTATGTTCAGCACTACTGTTTATATAACGTGATATAGAGTATCTTGATATCAGCAACTATACATTTAGTTTTCACTGGAAATAATGTACATTTCATTTGATATCAAGACACTCTATATCACGTAATATAAGCTGTAGTGTGAACGTACTATTAAGAACATCCAGTAACCTGAATAAATGCAGTACAATGAGTGCAATGTTTTTCGTAATCTTTTTAATAGCTTAAAGTTACTTAAATGAAATTAATTGACTAATGTTAGCAATCTTTATTAATTAAGTTACTGAAATGAAAATTAAACATAAAAACAACAACAATAACAGTTTTTGTGATGATTTTATCACAATTGAGAAATAAGGGGGGGGGGGGCGAGCGTTACGTAATTTAAGGGGGGGAGTCTGGTCATGCGTTACTTATTGTTACATAGGGGAGGGAGGGGGTCCAAAATACCGTTTTTTTGCGTTACGTAATTTGTGCACAAAGCCTAAGGGTCTGACAGGCAGACAGACAGACAGAAATTCATTTTTATGTATATAGACATCTACCCTCCAAAAACCTCCATTTGTATAAGAGACCCCTCTTTCAGTGAGCGGAGGAGTTTAAAACCACAATAGAAACATTTCTTGCCTTCAAAAACCTCCACATGCCAAATTTGGTTCCATTAACTGAATAAGTCCTCGAGTTATTCAGAAATTAGTGTTTCATCTGTATATGAGCCCTCCTTTCAGAGAAAGGAGGGGCTCGAGTCAACTTAGAAATATTTCTTGCCTTCGAAAACCTCCACATTTGCTTGATTAGTTCTTGAGATATGCAGAAACTTCTGTTTCATTTGTACGTGAGCCTCCCTTTCTAGAGAGGAGAGAGGTCTCTGACTACCATAGAAACATTGCTTGCCTCCAAAAACTTCCGCATGCTAAATTTGGGTTCCTTTGCTTGATCAGTTCTCGAGTTATGCAGAAATTTGTGCTTCACTTGTATGGGAGCCCCCCTTTCCAGAGAAGGGAGGGGTTTCAAACCATCATAAGAACCTTCCGGTGTCCAATACGAATCCAACAAAGCAAAGATCTTGCCAAACGGTCCTTCCGCTCGCGAGTTAAATCGTGACAAAGGAAACCCCAACTCATTTTTATTTATATAGATGGATGAAAGATTGATGATTGATGAAAAATGTCTCAACTGCTTCAAAATAAGTCGATCATCAGATTGCCGATTTTGGCTCGATTCATGACATTTTTGATACATAGGCCGAATGAAAGAGCTAGGCTAACATTACATACCCTATCATTGATTTTTTTGTCATGGAAGCACGTAACAGTGTTTTGGTTATGACTATTACAAGTACATTTATTGATATACTTAATTGTCAGTATCATCGCAAAAGATCAAATAAAATTTCCACTCTGTCGATAACATATTATTGCTTGGCCAATTTCAAATAGGCTAATTAGAAATTTGATACATGACTGCATGATAGGAATGAGATTCAGCATTTAACAGGTGGCCACCAAATAACGGGAATAGAAAGAATGGCTCGGAATAAAACAGCTACGAAGTAATGAATAATACGCTAAAAATATTTTTTTTTAAAATATTGTTTAAAAAAAAGTGAAAGCAAGAAGTAATATTCATTCTAATTTGTTTTAAAATCAAGGTTTACCTTTGTCTTCAAACTTAGCATAATGAATATTCAAATATGGTCCTTGGTCTGCCGTGCCGTCTTGATGGTAGCACATGACCGCTGGACGGCTGCCACATCAATTTTCCGATTGCTACTTCTGATCCTGTTAATGCGTTGCTTCGTGTCCTTGACCTTCCAATTATCCTTGTATACAGTGGAGCTCAATAGACCGAGAAAAAAAATCATCGATAGGACAGTTCTGTGGCAGATTAGATGGATTGTTGTCGTTTGGAACAAATGGTATATTTTGGCTCTTCAGGAATGGCTCCGAAATCCTCTTATAGGAAATTGCAATGAAAGACATAACTTTTTGTTCGAACTTGTACTAAACCTTCGGAGGAGTTGTAAATTTGACATAACCGTCTCCGGGCTTCTGGAACGTTTACAGGGGAAAGCAGCTTTTGTCGTCCAGGACAAACAAATTTCCACTGTGTAACCGGATCATCCAGCGGCACTGGAATTTCACCGGTTGATGATAGAAATTATTTGGACGAACCTCAAACGGAGGATCTACTCCAATAATTCCGTGGTCAAAACGGAGGAGCAGCTTATCGCTAAGGTCACGAAAGAGTTGAAAAACACGCCGACATTCATGTTTTTATCGACCATAGCTAAGGTTTCGGTCAAGTGCTGTGATTTCTGGTGTGTGTGTGTGTGTGTGTGTGTAGGTGTGTGTGTGTGGGGGGGTATGTATGTATGTATGTATGTATGTATGTATGTATGTATGTATGTATGTATGTATGTATGTATGTATGTATGTATGTATGTATGTGTATGTGTATGTGTATGTGTGTGTGTGTCACGCAGAGCCACGCACAACCGCATCTGTCTGTGACCTTCATCTCACTCGAGCTGCGTTTCGTCGATGTTTTTCTGCCATGTTTCCCAGTAGTAATAACTAACCCAAGTAACACCAAATGTTTGATTGCATGCATTTTTGCTCAAATGTGACAAATGATTTCACGGATTCAGTCTTAACCTCAACCTTCACGTATCACCTCAAAACATTCCATTCCTTACCTTATTTGACCTGCATTCGGGTTGGGCCGGCGCTGGAATTGCCCTAATTTGAGATCACCAGTTTATACACATTGAGGATGTTTGTTAGCAGTCTTGATAAAAGTCATGCTCGTTAGGTTCAAACGCGTCGATTTTCAGGCAACAGACCATTGACTTTCTATTAGTTCCATCTGAAAATCAAATGATAACTCGTAACAACAAACTTAACCACAAAAATGAACGTTCTTGATTTTCAAAATGCTTTGATATTCATTTATGTAAACAGATTCATTTTCACTATGAATTTCGAAATGTCAGAAATGAAATTCAATAAACCACAATGAATATCAATTACCCGTCGGGTTCGGAAAATATATATGGGCAGCCCAGGCCAGAGTTTTCTTGCTCAACATTCTTATGGAACAATGAACAATGGCCCTGGTTGGTCCATGTTCGTATTAGGATTTAAAATCTCATACCTATTAAAAAAATCATCGCGAGTGATGATATTCAGATTTCGTCTAATGAAATTCATGCTTACCGATTGATTATCAAAACTACAGTGACAGCAGATTTTTGACCCGCACTTAGAGCCATTCAATGCAGCAAACAAAATTCAGTTGGCTAAGGGGTGACAGCGGTAACCTTGAAAACCGGAAGGTAAACATCATCGTTACACTGGGATAAAATCATTTTCACTTCTCATTGATACTTTATGAAAATCCAAGGCACTGCTTGTTAGTCTCAAGCATCATCTGTTGGTTCTCTATGCAATCACAGCTTATTTGGTAGTAATGGAATGGTAAAGGAATAGCGATCAATCGTGCTCATGCTCAAGCTCATTTTTTTTCCAGCATTAATAACTTATTGTTCTAAGTATGTACCGCTATTTTGTTGGCACCAATTGTTGTAAAACTGAAAAACATTCCCAACGGTTTTGTATTTTCTGAGCACATTGGGTTAATTTACCTACTTAAAAAAAATTGAGCTCAAGATTATTAACAAAGTTGAAACCAAAGAAATATTTTTTACCAAAGCAACACAACAAGTGTAAAATGTATCCTTCGATCCATGTCATGGTATTTCAATACCCAAACATGTTCCGAAAAGCGTAACCCTCTAGTCACTTTTTCAGTTATTATTTTGGCACGAGTCACGGTTAAAAACAGTTTAAAAAAACAGCCACCAATGGGACATATTTGAAAACAATTGCAAAATATTGACTACCTCGACAGCACCAAAGTGTGAGAAAGTTTTCAAGTTTACAGTCGTTGTTAATGGTTCAGCAAAAAAATAAGGATATAAAAACGAATGCTTTCGGTGTCTCGGAAACATTCTGATCCCTATCGAAAATGTAGAAAACAACAAAATCTGCAAAAATCATGGAAAGAAAAACTCAACTTAAATCCGGTAGCTGTAAAACAGATTCTATCACGATCAGAACCAATTTGGTACTCGATCGCGATGACCGTTGTATGTTTAGACACTCATTATACAATTTTGTCCTTAGCTCAACAAGAGGCGGACATTTGAACCAATTTCTCCGAGTAAGCAAACAAGCACGATGCCACCAGCGATAATTAATGTCGTTTTAATGCACACGCTGCTGCTGCTGTTGCTGATGATGATGATGATGGCGGTGAAGGCGGCCAAAGGCGATTCGCGCATAAAGACGATGATGATGTCTTCTTCCTGCACGATCCGACGGCTGGCCTGTTGCACGGTAAAGGGTGCTGACATAACATCGATCATTGCTGTAAATCGCAAGACTTCTGTCTTTAAAGTTATTGTGCCAATTAATTTGCGACCCAGTTTTTGATTTTTATATAAGTAATCTAAACATGTTCGCTTGAGAAGGGTTTAGTTTTTCATTATATGCTCTTGGAAGAGTCACGCGTGAGTTTTTCTATCGAGCATGTCATGAGTAACGAGTGGTAGATGATTTATGAAGTTATTAGATGGTTTGCCGATTAACCTAATCGCACCGGGCAGCTGCAAGTGGTTCTGGAGGAGGAGGTTCTAGACGGTGTACTGATGAGTGTTGTGGAATATCCCAGCATAAATGCGAGGATAGGGTTGGCTACATTCGTTGATAGGACAAGACAAATAATCAATAGTCAATCATGTCTATAGCAAAATGAAGAACCGACCAGCTAATGGTGTTTGGAAAAACAAATATATACCAAATTAATTTAGCTATTAATTTGATAGCTTCCAACATTATATTTGAAAGTAAAACTGGTCATGTATCAAGCTCATACATATTCCGTAATTGCTGCCTTCACCCTACATGCATGCATGCTTGCCAAACAGACATCCAATGACGCAAATTAGACACAACATATATCTGTATACATAACAACATGAATTGACGCGCTTGGGAAGTTGAAATTGTTTCTCGTCAGAAACCTGAATCTTCATCAAAATACGAATTGTTTCGACTAACGATAGGGTACCTACACAGCGAATGCAGTGGCGGCAACGGTATACCAAAGGATCAGGTTTAGCGTGATCCAAAGTTGTGTCCCGCAAAACGCTTAACGGTGCCGTAATCAGGCACATGTGCTTTAAATTCCAATCAACTGACTCCATCTGCCCACGATTGTGAATGTTTCCTTCAAAATTGCAACCTTGCGTCTAGCGTGGTTTTTGCACCAGTTTGCTTCACTAGCTCATAGAAGCCGTGACGGCTTCCACACGTTCACCGTTTGGAGAAGGTAGGTACGATTAACAATCCATTTTGATCCCGCGGTCGAGATAAAAGCAACAACATGTCATAAGAACTTCCAAATAGAATAAGAAGCCGCCGGCGTCGCCTCACTCAGTCTCGCTGGCTGGTTTTCATACCTGTCACACTGGTTTGAGCCAACCCGAACCCGGAGCAAACCGATTAGATGGATTTTTAATTTAATGTTTCTAATTGAAGAAAAGTAAGTGTTTGCGAGAGTGGTATGACGGAGCTCTTAAATTCTCAACTAGCATTTAGCGGGTCGCAAAACGTTAAAATTACTGTCTTGATCCTTCTCCGATTAACTCATCAATTGAGAATTGAATTAAGATGATATCCCCGAATAAACGCTTGCGATTGGATAGCAATGGTTTAGCTTTACTTTTTCTCTATTAAAATAAATCTGTCTTGATTTGGGATGAAAGTAGGCCGCACACCTGAGTTGACATGTTATCTAATTTTGCTATGGTTGTTTTCCCGAGGTAACGAGCAAATTAAACGAGAAGCTATTTACGAAAATCAAATTTGAGTGGAGCTCCAAAAGATGTTTTGAAGAACAGCACAGCAACACCCAGCTTAGTTTTAATCTAAGAGCTCAATCAAGTGATTACCATCAAATATGCCTTAATCATGAATTGAAGGGTGCCGACAGTTAAATTGCATCACTTTCAATAAGCTGTAACATTTCGCCCTTTGGGGTGATTTCAACGAAATTTTGGGTGTTGTTTACACTGCGTGAGTTTCATTGTGAAATGTGTCGTAGTTTCAAAAATGGACTGAACATGCTCCTACAATTTTTTGGCCGGACCTAGCCTCTTGTCACTACTCTAAGGATGTTCTGGAGTGGTACAAGACGAATGGTGTCAATTTTGTGTCGAAGGATCTTTATCCCCCAAACTCTCAAGAATTGCGGCCAATTGAAATATTGGGCTATAAAGAAGCACGATCTTCTTAAGCATCCTAAAGTTGTCTCTACAGAACAGGAAATGTTGAAGTCATGCCTGAAAGCGGAAAAAAAATCGGTTCAAGCGTTGTACAAAATCTTATGCGTGGTCTTATGAAGAAAGTTTGGGTTTTTGGATTTGATAAATAAATACAATAAAATAAAAATAAAGTGATGCAATTTAACTGTGGACACCCTTTGGTACTGGTATGCGTGGGCGTGTTTGAAGTTTTAAAGATGACATATATTTTTTTGTTTGCAAGAGATTGTTCGATGTTTTGAGGAATCAGTTTTAATGCACTACTGTTTTTATTTTGGTTTTGGTAGCAAAACTAATTTCTTAATATTTTATCTATCAGGAAAGTGACTATCGTGAAATAGGGATATATTTTTTGGACTCAAGAGTAACTTTTGAGAAGGGTTTGTGTGTTTTGTATACAACATTTTTAAGAAAACAGTAACTGGGAAAGTTTGCTCATTAACACTTAAGGTCCGTTTCCTAGCATCTTGGTATGATTTTGGTAAACCGGCTGCTTAGAATTATCTCAAATTGTAATATTTGGCCCACTATATCACAAATTATGGCAAGCAGTTGAACAAATTGGAGATAAGGAAAGCATTGGCTGTAGGACCAAGTTTTCCCAGGTTGGTACTAAATTAATGAGCGTAGGAATCAATCGAATCAATATCAGTTACTAATGATAGGCCAGCAATCGGAAGGGCGGTCCAAGTTGTCTTATCTCTATCTGTAGGATATCCACAGAAAAGAGGGCATTCCGCGGCTTATGCCTAACTATTACCTACACAGGCAGAAAAAGCGATCATCACTATTTACGAGTTTACGGCGATTAGGTCATGCCGGATAATTCGGGGTGCGGTGCAACTGGCGTTTGATGTTCTGCTGCTTGAAGGAGCGGTCCCTTGCTTTTGGCGGATAGTGCTAGTTACATACTTTCACCGTATCGTTAACCAAAACGAACCCTGCTGCTGACCCTTTCCCAACTATCCAACATCTCAGTGATTTCTCGTGGAAGTGCAGAGGATTTCTCGGCTTCCTTCAAAGCAAGTATCACGTCAACACGTTCCTACCTATTACCTACTTGACCAGCATTCGCGCACGGCCAGTAGTGCTGGTATCGCTTCATAATGGGTCACCAGTTTGTATAAATTGAGGATGTATGTTAGTCCCAAACATCATCTGTTGGTTCTTTCCGTATCTGGCAATAGACTAGAGTATCTGAGAAGAAATGGTAGGGAAGCAAAATGTCCATGAAAAAAAACACTGAATAAAAAAAATCTACTAATAACTTTTTGCCCAGACTACGACTTGGGTAAAACCTCCAAAATACGATACTTCTCGGTCTTTGTAGTCTAATCACGAATTTTTATTTGTAATTTAATCATACTCCTTAGATTTTTGTTCCTGAACCAATAGCCTCACCTCGTCTTCTTCTTCGGCAAAGTTGAATATGTTTTTCCGCATAGCCCTTATTATATATTATTTTTCGCAATTCACCTTTATTATTATTTTTCGCATAGCTCTTATGATATTGGAGTCACGCTGATACCGGAGATTCCCATGTTGAAGAGATGGATCCCAATGGATCTTTGATTCCTTGGGATGATGCTGATACTATCGAAATTGTTGACTCTCAATCAATGTAGCATGTTCAATACAGCTTCTTTACAAATCAGTTCGGAAGTGTTTACGACATGAGTCGCAAATCTTTAACGAAATATTTAGAGGTACTTTACATTGCATGTCAACAAATTTTTGAATCAATGCTTCTGTTAAAAAACATTTTCCGGATGAAAATGTTCTATTGCTGCTGGGAAACGGTCTACAACAATCTTTTAAATTTCATTTGCGTTTTCCTTTTCTGTTTCACAAACTGATTATTGATTGTCAAAGTGAAGCAGATTAAATAGAGCCATAGATCAGTTACAATGACATAATTGTACATATCTACAGATTCTATTTAGCAGGTACATTCCTTCTATGAATATGTGGCTTGCTTTTATTAGTAGCAAAAATATTAAAAACATTGATGGGTAGACTTGATGACGAAGTGAAACTACCACAATGTTCTATACTATGAACATTTAGTTTGACGTCATCGCGGTTAACTGTTATAGGTAAAAACACTTGAGAAACATAAAAATGACCAGTAAAAGTACCCAATAGAGATATTGAAGTATAAGTAGTCAAAATGAAATCATGTTCATCTACTGTTGATTGAAACCGGCAAAATTTCTAAATTTCCTATGAAATTGACGTGAAATCCGCCAATAAAATAAAAAATGTTGAAGTTATCTCCTATAACTTTCAAACTATTAATGCAATCGTGTGAAAGTCAAAGAAAAATTTGTTGGAATATCCAAGTTTGTTTTGGTGATGGACCATCTCGAATAACTTGTTGCTTAAGTTTTATCATAAACATTTTGAATAAAAATTTGATGTAAAATCATATTTTGGCATTCAAAAGTACTTTTGATAAACAAAAAAATATTTTATGAAAATTTTCGAATGGTTACTATTAGGAAAACTTTTTTAGCAATGTTTTGTCCATGTTATTCTTAACTCTTAAACAATGGTTTTTTTGTCAAAATTTTACCATCAAAATTTAAAAAAAAATACAATTAGTGTATTTTGGTAATTTTAACTTTTAGTATTAATTATGATTTTTTCATGTATTTTTTTTTTCTTAAGTGTATATATTTTTTATGTTTTATTTCTTTATCATGGTGACTTTAAGCCTCCTGGACTAGTTTGTCACCTTTCGTGTATACATTTTTTCTTGGACATTTTGATTCCCTGCCATTTCTTCTCAGACACTAAATCGAACGATTTCCGAGTTACTGTTTTCTCAAAACTTTTAAAACAGATACACATAAGCCCTTCTCAAAAGTTACTCTCGTATCAAAACGACCGTTCCTCATGCCGAAACATTTATACTGTTATTTCGAACACGTTTGCAAAGTTTCTGCCAAATCCAAAATACTAAAGTTTTGACATTTACTGATTTGGCGTGGAACCGCTCTACTATCAAAGCCACATCGTGAACCTCATCCAGACCTGGAGTTTTTTTTTCCTTGATTATTTTTAATGCTAATGCTACTGAATCTAATCCAATCGGTTCTCTAGCATAGTTGAAAATGTTTATTTTCTCAATGGATGAATAATCATTTAATAATCTCTAAGTGATCTCAACAGCATCTTTACTATACTACCTATAGGTAGTAATAGGTTCAAACCGACTATTAAGAATTGTTTTGTCTTCCCAATGCAAAATCACCATCACCAATTGTTTGCTTCGAGCGTTGGCTGTGAACGGTTGTGGCGATGCTTTTGGCAAAATACCATCAACGTACCGTTTTCCGCTGATGATGTAAACACGGTTCTCTTTCGCTCAAAAATAATAACTTTTCGATTCAATATGTTTGTACATATCTTCGTAATTTAAAAGTCTTCATTGATTGTTATTTTTTTATGGTGCATCATGTCGTGTTACAGGGAACAGTGAAAATCATTTTCAGTTTCATGAAAAAATTTTGTTGTCACACGGTATTATTATTGTTATTTTTGTGAGCACTGTTTTTCAAATAAAGACATTTTTGGTGTTTTTGTATTTCCTATTGCAAAATTCACTACCGTTTTGTAGATTGGAATTGTTCTCTTAGTATTTTGAGAACTACAGTGTTTAGCTGGTAATGAATCAAAATTTGTTGGTACACTACAATTTTTACAGGTATCAATTTCCGCGTATTGTCATTTTCCATCACCATTGACTACTTTAAGATAACGTTGTCGGTTTGGTCGACACAAAACAAATAGGCGTGCAATGAGCAAGGTAGGTCGATCAAGTAGAAAGCAAAATGTGCAATGCATGACCAGCATATAATGGAGACAACTTCTGTGTATAGCAGACACCCTTGTGGCCAACGTATGGTAAGGTAAATAAGGAAGTGCAAAACAAACAATATAGTAAGGAGCAAGCAATAAGCTTATTGTGATAAATATTGTGATTCGAGAAGATATTTAGGACAGAACTGCTTTGGAAGCAAAACCAATTGCGATGATGGTATTCCTCCTGAGGAGGCCGAACATGGTGTCTTCCATTAAGAACCTACATAAGGATACTTGTTGGAAGGCAATTTTTGACATTCTAAAAATAATGCTCGCTAGGTCCTTGAGAACATTTCAGTAATTCTGATCTTCAAATCAGGTGAACTCTTTCCATTATGTCATCCTGTTGACCAAATTTATTTCGTTGTCACATCAGAAATTGTTCGATTGATTGTTTTGGTCAGATTTTGTGCGTTGTCGGAGGCTGTAAACGCTTAATGATGTTTTTGAATTCAGTAAAGTTCCAAAGCTATGGTGGCCTATAAATGCTAGGTTAAGAATTTGAGACAATGTCTCTACCGTTAGAGGAAAAATGCATCCAAAGTTAATGCTTGAGTCGCAACCGTTTGAAAAAAAATGGAGCATCCCGTAGTCTTCTTGGACTAGATGTTCCCAACGACCACTTTGAAATTAACCATTCTCTCCGATTATTCTATTCCCTTTTCCTTTGATATCTACTGAAAGCTGCGTGGGTTCTCTGCGTCTTCTTAAAGTAGTTACCTCCCTATATCCAATGGTTGCCTGGACTTGGCCAGGTGAATGATTGAGGTGTGTTTTCCTGGAGATTGTTGCGCGAAGAAACGTATCAGTAACTGGGCCCGTGTCTTGGTGACATGCAAGTTTTTCAACGAATGATTAACTCCACCTACGAGGTATGCAAACGTCAATGCTAATGTTAAGGTTAAAGTCTCTCGGACTTGGCAACACAACTGTTGGAATCGATCCTGGTTGGCCCAAAAGGTAGGCCCAAAGGTTGGCCCAGAAATTCTAGATGGGCCGCAGCTGGGGAACGTTCGGAAGGTTCACGTTCTTTGATACTACGTATTGGGCCGCTGTCAAGTCCACACACAATACCACATCCTCTCTCCCATGGTGCATTTGGATGAAGACGGATACTTCCGGCAGGAATTTGGTACTGTAAATCGCCTCTGTCATATCAAACCCCGAAGAAAAGAACAGTGGCTACGACATCCCGGTCTCCCTGATGGCCAGCCACAGGAGAATCTTCTTTGGAAACTTGGTGTGTGAGATATACTTGACCTAGTTGTTCAGTCATTGCCGTCATTGCCGTCAATCATCACCACCACATCGCACTCTTTGACAATTGTCTTCAGCCGCTACTTCTGGGTGCTGGTCTGCTGCTCCAAAGCGGAAGCCTTACGCTTCCGCATGACGATGTTCATGAGCTGAAGGTACATTTTAACGGATTGTCCGGTTGCGCTGACCTCTCGGCCCTAGGTAGGGACGGATTTTGCCACGTTTCCTGTTTGTTTTACGCAATAGCTTCTACTGGGCTTTCTGGTCGCGCAGAATTGTTAGACGGCCGGATCCAGGCTTCTTTTTGATGCTCTTTGGGAAAGCCGACAAGTTTTTATGCTGTATGACTTCTGCAAAGCAACTGATTGGCCGTCAAACATTGCATGTAAACAATAGAGGTACATCGATTGGTTATGCATAGGTCGATTCACCAGAAAATTCATATTGAATAGTGATTAAAACTATTTTTGTGGAGCCGAACCAGCTGTGGCTGAAAAGCTCATTCATAAAGATAATATAAAGAAACAATCAAACAATTGTTTATTTTTGAATGTAGACTTGGTTGAATGTAGTTGGTTTGAGAAAACTTGGCAAATGGGATCAAATAAAAAAATGACAACATAATACATACAAGATACTACGAAACTTCTTGGAGTGGGACTAAAACAACACTAAACTATCAGGAATCTCTAATAAAACTCATGATATTTTGATTATTTTCAATGGTTATCTAACAAATAATTGAAAATAAATTTTGAAAACACAAAAAAACACATGCATTTTAAAGTTATATTTAAAAGAAAACAAAAATAGCTGCCTTTATGGCCAGTTTGCAACGCCGTTTCAAATTTTTAAAGGCACGAATCGAAAAAAGTTCAGGAATTTCGCTTGCGAAACTAAAACCTCCGGAAACCCCTGAATGAAAATCTGGATCTGATATTCCTGCAAGCACTGTCCATAACGCTTTTAAATCTTTCCATATACATTTGACAACAGCCAGGAATGCTGGGAGCAGAACAAAAACGATTCTCAGGAACCACCAGCAGGACGCGAAGGTGAAGCAAATATTGCAGAAGAGACCAGATCTTTCGGCACGTACTGGGGCTAGAAAAAAAATGTCCTCAACATTCGTGCATACTTTCAAGCAGCGGCAAGGTATTAAGTCGTTCAAGGTTAAAACTGTACCGAGCCGTAATAATGAACAGAATGTGACGGCTAAAACACGGGCCCGCAAGTTGAATCGCGAATATTTGAGGAAGTTTGCCTACGTGATAATGGACGATGGAACTTATGCGCTGGAAGACTTTAAGCAGCTTCCCGGAATGTCTTATTATACTGCCATACAACGAAACGGCGTAGAGAAGCATATCTAAACGACGAAAAAGGCCAAATTTCTATAAAAATATTTGGTGGTCGAGCAAGCCAAAGCTTCATCACTACCGGAACGGTAAACAAGGAAATATAGCGTGAAGAATGCCTTAAGAAGCGATTGTTACCAGCCATTACGCTTAATCGCTATTCTGACCTGCACAGAAAAAAATCTTAACAAGCGCGTTAAATTTCGTTCAATTTTAAGCAAATGAGTCGTAAACAACAATGTTAGCAATCTTACATACAACAGTCTAGATTCAGGCGTTATCTGGCTTAAATTTACATGAAATCTCCCATTATTGTCTGCCAAGTCTAGCATTCCCTTTATGTACATCATATAACGCAGAAAATTCAATATTTCTTTTTATCTGTGTGATTTGGCATCTTTTCACTATGCCAAAGATGTTTTGGAATGGTATAAAGCGAATGGAGTCCATGTTGTACCGAAGAGGCGAATCCACCTAACTGCCCGGAGTTGCGACCTATCGAGCGGTATTTGACTCTCGTGAAGAGAGAATTCTTTCAATACAAACAACAGGTTGCAACTATAGAAAGATATCGAAAACTTTGGACAAAAGCAGCTAAATAAATTGCAGAGAAGTCTGCACAGACCCCAATGGCTGGAGTTAACTCAAAAGTTCGTAGTTTCTTCATGCAGCCTAATTAAATAACTGTAATTGGATTTAAGATGACTAATAATGCACAATGAAATGGATAAAAAATGCATCTAGGATTGAACTAACAGAAAATTTGTTTTATTTCAAATTTGATTTGTCTAGATTTTGTCGCGAACAAGCCTTACAAAAGATCCTGGTTTGCTGCGCAAAACATTTATGGTTTCAGCTATCCGTGCCACTAAAATTGACTCCAATTATTTATTACTCAACATCCATAAGTTATAATATTTATATTCTATTTTATACCCAATTACGATTTGGAATAACTCGAGAACACTATATCAGTTTGCAATTTACTGCATCGATCGATTATCTTCACAGAATTTATCCTTCATGATCCGTTGCTATTATGTCATGCCATTTTTAAACCACTGCTTGATAGAGTAGGTTCTAAGCTTCCCAAGTAATTGAAGCCACATTGAAGTTAATTCAACTGATTAGCAACAAGTGTGCTGCTAGGGTTATGTATGGCAATCATAGCAGAAGAAATGTGGAGGTACAGAAGAGAAAAGGCAGCGTTTGTGTTCTTACTAGACAGGACTTACAGAAGTGTATCCTCAAATACACAAATGTCAAGGAAAACAATCCATAATGTCAATACTATAGGTCGTTTTTTGCTCCGTATCCTCACAGATATTTAAAAACATTCCCGACGCACATTTCGATTAAGAAACAATTGCCTAACAATTAGATGAACAAATAAACAATAAGCTGAACACGCCTGGAAAGTGTTCAATTGCGATAATTTCAATAGTTGATCAAAACGATGTCAGTGGGTGGTCCATTGATTCACACTTGCCGTTGCTGAGTTTTTGCTTGCGATTTCCATGGTGGCGAACAGCTCAATAGAATGGTCATAGTTTTGCACATGTTCCACTTGAACTGGAAGCTGAACAAACAGCATACGAACCGAAAACGGAAGAATGGATCGGTGTTGCTAGAAACCACATGGGCATGCGCAGCCTGTCAAGGGGCCACTTGAGATCAATCGAAGGACTCTTTTCCTGTTTCTATCTGTGCGTATGTGAGCCCCTTTCCGCTTCATGTGTCGGATCTCTCTGCGCCTTGTTCTCCATCATTGACTTCTACCGCAGTCAATTCAAGCTTACAGCTACATTAGCTGAGCCCAGCGTTGGCCGCGGCGGCGGTGTGACCTATTCACTCTTGAATGAACCCATCAATGTTTGTTTATCTCATGGGAGACAGAGAGAATCCTGAAAGAAAAGGAAACCAACTGTGCAACTATTGACTCTTATTTTTCTTTTCAGTTTTTCCAAACCTCAATAAATTTAAGACAAACGAAAACACGGCCAGGATCGAGCTCCTTCCAAATGCTTGTTTTCCGTGCCTCGCTCGGGTTGCGCTGGTAATGATGTCGTTTTCGCAAAGTGTCAACCTACATAATGATCTACATCGTTCGCAAGAGTAATAACCGACCGATTCTCCCTAGCAGAATCTAATCACTTGACATTTTTAAAGGTTGTTAGTTTTGTGTGGAACCACTTGTTCTAGCAGGCAGCAATAAGCTGGAATTGTGAAGGCATTTGTTGAACACATGTGTGCGGGTTTTTTAGCTTCAATTCTTCCATTCCTAGTAGCTACTTCGTGTTTATGAGTCGAAACGTTTATGCTCTTGAGAGAGCTCAATGGAGTAGAGTGACTAATTTTGGGTCGCTAAGCCGTGATGCATCTTACGAAGTACGCAGCATCCCGACAGCTTAGTTATGCGAACCACTCGTAAAATCTGTTATCGAGGGCGAGAAAATTTCAAGTGAAATGACCCATGTTCTGGAGGCAAGCGATGAATTATGACCTGCTGGGAGATTTTACGCTAGGTACAGGAATTTTTACAGCTTTTAGCAGGAATTTCGGGCGCAAATTACACAAGAAGATGCGTTTAAAGAATGGTTGAATTTTATCGCTTTTTGGGTTGCGTTCTTTCGTTGTTAGTGACACGACATTTAGCACGATAATCAAAATTTTGCAGCACATTACGGCATTCGATCTGCACGTGCTGAAATGCGAACACAAATTACGAGGTGATCCTTCATCTGTGCTCATTAAAAGGGAAGTAAGTAATTCGTGCAGATTTTGCACATTGGTATGCTTCTCATCAAATAGTTCTAAATGGTAGCCAGATTACGTTTAAAGTTTTACTGACAATATGCTTCCGGTAGGAGCAGTCCTAAAGGCTTCTTTTTTTTAGCATTTCAAGCTTATTGCTTGCTCTCAACTTAGTGTTCTTAATGCACTTCTACAGTTATTAATTGAGAGCCTTCGATGCCAGGTACCATTTTTGCAATAGTATGATTTTGGGGAAAGTTCAATCATACCCTATACCCAGTCCTTAACGAAAAATTTCTAGATCAGACCGGGAATCGAACCCAGCCACCTTCAGCATGGTGTTACATCAGTCCTAAAGGCTTGAATCATTCCAACAAACATGGAACGGCACCATTTGGATGATCGATCTTGCTTGAAGATGCAGCTCCCCGTAGCGACCAGCAATCGATTTTTCCGTGTAGTAAACAACAGTAAATTTAATTATAATGTTTGAATTGCTTCGAATTAAATCGGTCATCTTGATAGCAACAAACACTCTCGATTATTCCACTTATCCGATTTGGATTAGGATTTTGTTAGACTCTCAACTATTCATTCATTGCAACGGTAAACCAGAGGTTGATAACACCGTGAATGAGAGGTCACCTGTTCGAAAGATTTCTGCCACCGGAATAGATGTTCCATAGTGGTATTTTTAGAAGATGTTAATCATTACTGCCAGCATCACATAGCTTGTTGAGGCTGGTAAGTAAAAGAAGGTAATAAGACATAATTTTTTTTTTTTCAAACCCGATTGGTTGAGTTTCATTAATGTATACAATTTAATATGTGTGTGTTAAGGTTGTCCGATTATTATTCGTACAACAAAATGTTATTGAAACTATCTTTTATTGTTGTATTAAAAAATCAATATGTACTGTTGGTTATAGCAATATGTTTGCAAATTACAAGTTTTATTTGTTCATTTCAAAATGGTCGCCTCGTCCTGAGATGCACGCCTTCAAACGTTTCGGGAAGTTATTCACGATGGCCGCAAATTCTTTGACAGATAATTGTTCCCAACCCTTTAAAATAGACGATTTAAGATGTTCTAGTGATTTCCTTGTGTTGTACTGCAGGGTCTTGACTCCAAGATGAACCAAACCGAATCCATCGGATTCAAATCCGGTGATTCATCTTTCGTAAAAAAAAGCTTGGGAAAATGCGTTCGCAAAGATTAACGGGTGGTCCGATTAAAATTTGGTCGACTTAAACTTGGCTCATTTCCTTTCACCGAGCATAAAAAAAATTCAGAACACGCCTCATTTTGAAGATGTGTGCGTGTTGCATCGTGCCTCTATTTTGATTTTGAGCTTAGCACTTCAGTTATCAACATGTCGTTAAAAGAGGAGAAGCAACGCATCAAAATGTTACACGTGCATGGCTAAAATCCAAGCTACTCTCTCGCCAAGTTGGCGAGGTTGTTGAATGTGGCTAAATCAACTGTAACCAACGTATTTAAAGTAATGTTTGTCGACAGGAAAGCTGGATCGGGGGGAAATCGAAAGCCGGCAGCCACAGCGACGACAAAAAGAGTTGCCGCTGTTTCGAGCGGAACCCCAAACTCTCCGTCCGAGACGTCGCCAAGAAGCTGAGAGTGGCGCCTTCAACCGTGGATAGAGCTAAAAACGAGCTGGACTGCCGAATTACAAGAAAAGGGTGATTCTAAATCGCGACAATAAACAAAACACGTTGGCCAAAGCACGATCGCGAAAATTGTACACGACGATACTGACAAAGTTTGATTGCGTGGTACAGGACGATGAAACTTACGTCAAGGCAGACTTTAAGCAGCTTCCTGGACAGGCATTTTATACAGCAACCGGACGGGGAAAGGTGGCAGATATTTTCAAGCACATTAAACTGGCAAAGTTCGCGAAGAAATATCGGGTGTGGTAGGCCATCCGTACCTGTGGCTTGAAGAGCAACGTTTACATTGCGACCGGAACCGTCAACCAGGAAATTTATCGGAGCGAGTGCCTACAAAAACATCTACTGCCTTTCCTGAAGCGACACAATTGTTCCGTTCTATTTTGACCAGATTTGGCATCTTGCCATTACGGCAAAAAGGGCCATGGAGTGGTATGCTGTCAACAACGTTCAAGTGATGTCCAAGGACAAGAACCTTCCCAACACACCAAAGCTTAGCCCAATTCGAACAATATTAGGCCATCGTCAAGCGGAACCATAAGAAGACTCAAAAAGCTGTTGTGGGAGAGAAACAGTTCAAGGCAAACCGGCGTTCTGTGGCGAATAAAGTCGACAAGATGACTGTACAAAATCGTATGGCAGGTGTTAAACGGAAAATCCGGCAATTCGCATTCGGTAGAAAGTAAGCTTTGTTGAATATTTCTCCTGTATTCTGCATTAACTGAACTTGAAAAAGAAAAATAATTTGACTTGTTAATAAAAACTTTGATTGACTCACACACATTACTGTTTGACCAAATTTTGATCGGAACACCCTTTAATTCTTGAGTTATGCAGAAATGTGTGTTTCATTTGTATAAGAGCCCCTACGAAGCCTCTGCTAAAACACTCTGTCCTAGTTGTGGAGTCTTATGTTTTGTTTTTGTTATTTTAGGTGAATTCAAAATCGTCCTATACTTGTTTCGTCAACTGATTTACTCCGATTTTGCTTCGCCATGTTCAAAATATGTCTATCGTTCTTTTGAAAAGTTTTCCCCGGACTATAAAATCGCTGCATTTGCTAAGAATGAACAAAGTTTTGAGCTTCCGTACAAATTGTGCAAGAGAATAGAAGCATAGCGTAATAAAGGAGCGTCCATTAATGACGTCACGCAAAAATGACTTTTTATAACCCCCCTCCTCCTTGTCACGTTTTTTGTGTGGACTTTCAATTTTTTTTGTATAGATTGTCACGTTTTCCCAAACCACCCCCCTCCCCCTTTACTGCGTGACATAATTAATGGACCTTCCCTAAGAGATTTCAAACAATTTTTCGTGGATATACTTATTTTTCAATTACTATTCAGGCTCATATGATCGGCAGGAATAGAAAGTATGTTTTGATAAGATGCCTACTCAAGAAAATCGAGAACATTTTACATACAATTGGACTAAGCTAAAGTTTAAAGTTTGCTGAACTACAAAGTTGACCATCTACAAGACATTAATTAGTTCTCTACGAACACGAAACATGGACATTGCTAGTGGAAGACCAATGCGCTATTGGTGACTTTGAACGGAAGGTGCCGCGTACGATCTACGGTGGAGTGCAGACGAAAAACGGAACGTGGAGGAGGCGAATGACCCACGAATTTCATCAGTTGCTGGGAGAACCTCCCATCGCACACATCGCTAAGATCGGTCGACTACGATGGGCTGGGCATGTCGTTAGAATGTAGGACGACAGCCCGGTTAAAATGGTTGTCGAAAACTAACCGACGCACAGTGGGCATAATCGAGGCTGTAATTGGACTTATTTTAAATCCGCTAGTATTTATACATGAACTGATGCTTTTCTACAGGAAAAAACGCCAATAAATCGATTGCCACTAATTTAATCCTGTGCAGAGCATGGAAAGTGGCTAATTTTGCCCCATTTTACCCTAAATCGGTGTATTTTTCCGTGTTTACTCCGATAACTATAATTGCCGCCGTATTTTTTGCATGAAAAGGGACAAATCTTATGTGAAAAACTCTGAGGAAGCAAATGGTGTTGGTTTCATGCTGTGCCTGGGTCGATAAATGCTCCATTTTTCCTTATTTCACCTTAAATCTACATGTTTTTCAGTTTTCACTCCGATAACTACAATTGGCACTGTACTTTTTGATTTAAAAAGGACATATCTCATGTGAAAAACTCTGCGGAATCGAATGATGTTGGTTTCATGCAGTCCCAGGGTCGAAAAATGGTTACCCTAAACATGCGTTTTTTTTTCAGTGTTTACTCCTACAACTATATTTGGCGCTGTACTTTTTGCTTGAAAAAGAACATTTCTTAAGTGAAAAAGTCTGAGAAATCGAATGGTGTCGGTTTCATGCCGATAACTACAATTGCCGCTGTAAAAGGACTTGAAAAAGGACATATCTTACGTACATTGCAGTGCACTGGGGAATCAAATGGTGCCGGCTAAGAATGCTAATAGTTTTCAGCTACGATAGTTAATAAATCACGTAAAAGTGTATTGTTTGAATTTAACAATCACTGGCATCACTGGTTTCGGACTCCGACTCGGTGACATCTCCGATTCCCGCGACGGGTCAAAGAAGAAGAGGTGCGCAACGAGCAAGGTGGATCGATCAAGTAGAAGGCGACCAGCGGACTCTCCGCAGACAGCGAGGCTGTATACAGCAGAAGCCACACCGGCCTTGGTCTGATTAGAAAGGTAAGTAGAGTAAGCTAAGAAATTGTATGATGATGATGATAATTCTACGCTTACAAAGTGCTATCCTTAAAAAAAATCACATTGGACAATTAAGCAATTAAGTATAAAATTTTCTACAGAATAGTAATTAAACACAACAAAACAAGTGACAGATATAAATTTTCTTTGGATTTTAAAGTTGCTTTCGTATAGCAAGAATGTTTCGTTACTTTAGTAAAGTAAGAAAAGGTTTACGCGTTTATCACATCACATCGTTCTTCCTATAGACAAAAAAATATTGTATTTGTGCTTGGAATAATCAAACATAGAGGGAAAATTTTGATCTTAAAGTACAGCTAGATCATGGGCTAGAATGAGAACGATATGGAAGTTAAATGAGTACATATAAGAAATATAGCTGATTAAAAAAGAAGTATTTGAACAGCTTTTTGCATCATAAATTATCACAGATATACATTTCAAATTAAAATACTCACCTTTAATTCTCATATGAATATAGTCCACGACAAATCTTTAACGTTTTCGTTATACTTGGTAAACACCTTGTAAAAATAAATCTTTTGGCTCAAGGGCACATTGATCCTTCCAGTTTCCCTCACCTATTCAGCAGCTGCATAGGAGTCTCGTTTATTATAAATCACTCCTTACTGTCGTTAAACGCTAGCATCATAAGCCATGCCTCGTTTATTGACCACCCATACTCCACAACTATTAAAACCCATCTATGAATGAACCACGATTCAGCCCGAACTCTGGTACGCATGCATCAAACTGTTGATTGAAAAGCATAAAAACTCAATCCCGTACTCAGCAAACGGTTTGAGTTTCCCCTTTTCTGCCGGAATATCTCTGCGCATCTTCCATCACTTCGCGCGGGATGTGGACAGACCCTCAACCAATTTTCAACCGAACAATAACTGTCAGAATAGCGTTCGTCAGCCTTAAAATCCGGGCACAGCGGTGATTGGTCGGTTAGTTGAACATGCGTGAGCGATCAGAGGGGAGCAACCCGCGCTTCTGCTTCCACCCACAGAATTTCCACCAATGAACACGTTCATCCCTCTCCATCTATGCGAACGGGAATGCGTGGCAATGGGGAATAGCCTGTTCTCGTTATTGAGAGTAAAAATAACAAAAGACACAACCATCGCTAAGCGACCGTACGAACCAGGGGAGGAATGGGAAAAATCTTCACGCGTGTCATACGGCGCAACCAAATGGCTCTCGTTTTCACTGGGTGAGAAAAAAAAAAGAACACTAAGAAGCTCACAGGATTCGAACGCCACTGCTGATGCTGATGATGCAGCATGGAATATGGCCAAAATTTAAACGGAATAGACGGGCCGAGGGGCAGCAGAAGATACGGATCGAATTTCACAACGCAAGAACCAAATAGAAGAAGTGGAAGAGCATTTTGTACGTACACGGATCGTGAAATTTCGGATAATAAATAAGATTGTTCATCTCTTTCGTCTGTCTGCTGTTTCTCCTGCGTCGTCGGTTTATCTATGTTTTAACTAGTTTTTAATCTGCGCGAGTGGAGTAATCAAATTAATCTGTTTACAGGAGGCTACCCCATTCCGATAAGTCTGCCAGGGGAGAAGCAAGGTCTTAAATCAGAGCAATAAATCAAACAACAACGACGATGATGGTGGGCACCAGCAACAGCAGAAACCACCAATGAAGTGATGGTCAATTGGATTAAGGCTTCTCGTTTATTCGACTCCACTGAGTGAGACGACGGCGATGATTATGATGATGACGGTCTGATAGAGTTTCAGATGGGTCTCAGAAACAGTTTTCGTATTTTTGGTTTCACGACGTATTGAATAGGGGCCAGACGCGTGCTAAATAAATGCTTCCGATAAGATAGAGTCCAACAGCAATTAAATGGATTCGTGTCTTTAATGGCTGACATATTGTTTTAAGGGCAATCCTTTCTGTGTGGCTGGTCGATGATGTGGGTCGAATGCTTCTGCACGATGAGGTTACAGTATAATTAATGCTAGGAATGACTGTTTTGGCACCTTCGTATTAGCTTGATCAGTTTGATATATGGGAAATCGATATAAAATATTGGGTTGAATTGCATCAATGATCCTGTGATCAGTAAAGTTTTTTACGAGATTCAAGGGTGAGGAACAATGAATACGTTGACGTAAGTAGGCAGAAAGCCTATGAGAAAATGGTCAAATTCGCGCAAATACAAACGCATTTCATCCATTGTGGAAGGTTCTATAAAGCAAGTTTTAAAAAAGGTATGCACTTTGGTCACTTTTGGTGAGGAAATTTTTTCCAAATTTTATAATAAGCTATATTACTTCTGCATTACTAAGTTTGATATATTTTGAAAAAATATAAAATTCACCAAAACAAAAGTTTACAAATTGTGATTGCAGCTTTGATTGTAGTATGTATATTTGTTGTACATTTCGATGTCAGCAAACTTACTGAGATACAATACCAAGCTCTTTTTTTTTAACTAATACCTGACAGGAGATCCTCACAATTCATATCGAATTTTTACCCAGTTTTCCCCATAAAAAATTGGATTATATTTCCGCATTATTTAAAAATGTAAAGAGATTTGTAAAGAATAGAGACCATCATCAGAACTGCACCAGTATATTTTCTAAATTTTCTTGTAGATTTCAGATATAACAAAATTATATTTTTCTCAGCAATTTTGGGACTTACTGAAACGAAAAACCTCTGATCAGGTCTTCCTGCGAAAAGGAAACAAACCCGTTATCGTCAGTCGATCTGTTAACGGGTTCGATATGGAAGGCCCAGGTAGTCTCCCTGGCATGACAAAGCAGCATCAGGCGTAAAATACTTAACAACAACAACAACAACAACGACAACAACAACAACAACAACAACAACAACAACAACAACAACAACAACAACAACAACAACAACAACAACAACAACAACAACAACAACAACAACAACAACAACAACAACAACAACAACAATTTGCTATAATATAGCATATAATAGCATATTTATTGGATCATAGTTTGCCTGGAATAGTTTTAGGTTGAAATATGTATCCAACAATTTACACACAAAACTTGTGACTTCTAAGACATGAGTCTTTTAATATCTCGGCGTACGGTTTATTTTACCGCATCACCCTTAGTGATTGGATCTGAAATGTATTGACAGCTCTATTGTATTGTAATGTTTCTTCTTTCATTCTTGAACTTTCAATTCGTCACGATTTATTCTGTTTCAAAGAAGTTAAAGGGAAGGGGAACCTATATTGAGCTCAATATGCAGACCTCCAGTGGAAACCGGTGAATATGCGCTGAATACCGAATACTGAGTACACCAGTTATTCACAATTTATTCATCCACTTATCGTTAATCGTTTAGCAACACACAAAACATTCGATTCTGATAATTTTCTTCCAATTTAATACGGAAAAGTTGCCACTGCTATGTACCTATATTAATAATATCACGAAAAACATAAAACCCATCTGTGTACATATGTTAATCGTACTTATTTTAATCAAGAAAATAAAACAAACAAGTTAACGCTCTTCACTACTACACCCAAAAATGAAGCAGATCATTTTACAGCACTTCACGTGTGTTGGGGATCATGCACATAACCAAGATAAAATGAAAGAGTTTCTTTGTTATTCTTCCATGTGAATATTGACAACAAGACTCACCATAACCTTAGGCATAGAATGCTCTATGAATGATTGAAAACTCACACTAGCGTTGATATGTATGCTATACAGTATGCGAGCAGTGCAACATCAAGCGATTACGTCGATTGTTAACACGGATCAGAATAGGTTCAAGCGTACTTCAATTTTTGTGAAAATTAATCCCATAGTTTTCTAGTATTTTATCACGTATTCATAGATTCTTGTGTGGCTAGTGTAATAAGTAAAGTGTGATTGTGGTGGTTTGTGCAAAAACGCAACGAAAATGTGTGAGGACATAGTGCAATCAAAGAGAAAACTTGGAGTCTGGCTCGAGTAAATTCCCTAGTACGGTTAGATCAATACGACGAATTTGTAGTGCAAAGATAAGAAATTGTATTGAAAATCTGACTGCTTTTGATTATATTCAAGACCTAATTTTATTTGCCAGGATTATATATTCTTGATTACTGCGTCAATTTATAGGAGAAATTAAACATCTTTTTACGTACATTAATTGTTATGTTATGTATTCTCCGTGCGAGGAGTAACGATTATGATGTAGAAGGAGATGTTCGCTCATCACCATGAGGCACCAAGAGTGAACAACAATGTTTTTGGCTAGAATGAAAGATGTGAAGAGAAAGTGTTGAAAGTTCCGCCAGAGTGCGGCAGGTAGGAAAATTAACAGATGTTTTTGAAAATTGAGCGAAAGGGCATGTATCCAATGGTACTCGAACCATGGACGTCAATCTTTGCCTAACATCCCACTGCGGGGTAGGTTGTAGCGACGGAACAAGTCCGCCACTTCAACAGGCAAAAATTGACGCATGGAAAGACGCTCATGTACCACTGTGGCTTGTATAGTTTATTCTTAGCGATCTATTGTGTGCACTCTGTTTACTGATGCGCACATGGGAGAGGAACTCTCTCCTTTTTTTGGGTTTGTTTTGATTCGCAACGACTGACGATCACTTAATGTTTTTCTCGTCGTCTCCAACGTAGAGACCTCGGAGAGAAACATCGTGAAGCGATGCGATACTGGTCCATTTGCCAGAATGTGATGGATATATGTACTATGGTGAGAATAGATTCCGCTTCCCTACTTGTTGAAAGCCGTGAAATTAAATTTATTTTGACACTCACTTCGGTACTAGACTCCGTTTGGCTCATAAATCGCGTTGAAGTCGTTGAAATTGGCAAAGTCGTTGAAATTGGCAATGTCAACCCTGTGCAGTTTTCTCAAACATTTCCGTGATACGCATACTAAAGGGTGATACGGTCAAAGTTTGGTCAAGGGAAAACGCGTGTAAATCGGTGATATCGTTTATTTAAAAAATCAAATTAAATTTCTTTTTCAAGTTCAATTAGTATAAAGTTCAGGAAAAATATTCAGTTAGGCTTCCGCTTTTCCAAATCCGAATTGCCGGGCCTTACGCTTGACCCCTGCCATCAGATTTTGTACAGCCACCTTGTCCACCTTCTTCGCCGCAGAAAGCCAGTTTGCCTTGAACTGCTGCTCGTCCTTAGCAGTTTTTTTGATCTTCTTTAGGTTCCGCTTGACAATAGCCCAGTATTTCTCAATAGGGCGGAGCTCTGGCGTGTTGGGAGGGTTCTTGTCCTTGGGAACCACCTGCACGTTGTTGGCGGCGTACCACTCCATGGCCTTTTTACCGTAATGGCAAGATGCCAAATCCGGCCAAAACAGTACGGAACAACCGTGTTTCTTCAGGAAAGGCAGCAGACGTTTATTCAAACACTCTTTCACGTAAATTTCTTGGTTGACAGTCCCGGAAGCTATGAAAATGCTGCTTTTCAATCCACAGGTACAGATGGCTTGCCAAACCAGATATTTCTTTGCGAACTTTGACAGTTTCGTGTGCTTGAAAATATCTGCTACCTTTTGCCCTTCCTTTTGCCGTATAAAACTCCTGTCCCGGAAGCTGCTTGTAGTCGGCTTTGACGTAGGTTTCGTCGTCCATTACCACGCAGTCAAACTTCGTCAGCATCGTCGTGTACAGCCTCCGGGATCGCGCTTTGGCCGTCGTATTTTGTTTATCATCGCTATTTGGAGTCACTACCTTCTTTTAAGTCGATAGTCCGGCTCGTTTTTGGCTCGATGCACGGTTGTAGACGATACACCCAGCTTATTTGCGGCATCTCGGAGAGATAGGTTAGAGGTTTCGCTTGAAACTACCGGCAACTCTCTTTGTCGTCTCAGCGGCTTCCGGTTTTCGATTTCCCCCGATCCAGACTTCCTGGCTGTCGACAAACGTTCCCCAAACACTTTAATTACATTTGTAACGGTTGATTTGGCAACTTTTAGCGATTTTGCCAACTTTGCGTGCGAGTAGCTCGGATTTTCGCGATGCGTGAGCAAAATTTTGATACGCTGCTCTTCTTGCTTGGACGGCATTTTGACAACTGAAGAGTGAATTCCAAAATCAAAATAGAACAACATTCTACACACAACACCTTCAAAATGAGGGTGTTCAGGTTTCTAAATGCAAAATTGAAAGAAATACGTCAAGTTGATATTGACCAAATTTTGACCGTATCGCCCTTTATCTGGTCAGCTTGTTCGCTGAATGTAAATACAGTACTGGCAAAAAAAAGTACACACTGTAAAACCCTTTAGAAAATTGATTATCTGTTGACGATGATAAAGTCTAGCATATGAGTTTGTTTTGCAGCAAATTATAGATATTCCATTTGTATTTAAATAAGAACGTGTCAGTTTGCGGACGGCGTTTTTCATTTGCTTGTGATACA
>JASCZW010001749.1:0-161068 GCA_034211315.2 Aedes japonicus
AGTTTTGTCTTGAAACAGGATAGAATTTTCTAGAATTAACTACACTGGTGGGCAAAATAAAGTGCCCACTTCATCATTCTTTTTAAATTACTATCAGTTATTTGGTTCAACACTGTAGTCATTTTTGATCTTATTTTTCTAGTTTTTTTTGAGTTTCACTTATGGAATAATAATAAAAAAAGAGTTCGACTTGAAGAAAAAAAATCAATACGTGTTGAGAAAAAAAAAACAGTGACAAAACAGTGCCCACTTCGCTTTGCTGCAGGCGCTCTGACATGCTCTCCACTAGGTTCCTTAGGTGCTGTGGATCAAGCTCTTCCCAGGTGCGCGTTTGGGTCTTCAAAATAGCTGAATTTATTGGTAACACCGGTTTTGTCAACCCTGGAATCGCCCACAAATTCTCGTTGGGGTTGATGTTCGGGCTTTGTGGAGGCAATTCCAGCGGTTTGGTTCGACAAGACCGCAAGAAAAACTTGGTCTTCTAGGCAGCATGCTTCGGGTCGTTGTCCTGCCTGAAATACGAAGTTCTTTTCAAGACCCGTCTGGATCAACGAAACCTCTAGATTTGCTCGCAGGATGATGATGTAGGAATCGGCCGTCATTATTCTGTCGATTTTAACGAGGCTTCCCACTCCATTTCACAAAAACACCTACAGACCATCACATTGCCTCCTCCATGCTTCACAGTGCGTTGGGTGTGGCGCTCCTAAAGCTCCTCACCCGATCTGCACCACGCACGAACATACCACCTTCGATTAGAAAGTTCGAATTTTGATTCTTTCGTCCAAAGAACCGTCTTGCAGAACTCTACGGGCTTATTAGCATGTTCAATAGCAAACCCGAGCCGTTTGGCTTTGTTTGCCTTGCTGATAAATGAGCGCTTCCGGGCAACTTTGTTGATCAGCCCCTGTGCTACAAGACGGCGACGAACAGCTAGACCAAAAACTGATAGCTGAAGGGTTTCCTGGATCTCACGGTTCACAGTTAATTATGGTTTTTTTTCTCGACTTCGCGCATGACCTTGGTGTCCATTGGTGTATTCGATTTACGCTTCCTGCCTCTGAACGTTTTTTATTTCAGTAGAATTTTCCCAACCGCTGTCTTGCTAATACTGTACTTCCTAGCGACAGCCCGGTGCGATTCACCGTTTTGCACATCACGAACCACCAATCGGATACACAAGGGAATTGCTTTCGAAATCACTACGTTCTCCATCTTTTCAACTGAATCCAAAGGCGATCACGTGTACAAATCCCCCCGGTAAGCCGTTTGCTTCTTTTTCTTCCTCTCCTCTGTATTTGAACTGCGCATCTGACAGTTCGGATGAAGGTCAGTCAGATTTGACTATATGCCCTGTTATTTCGATTCACGATGTAATCAGTAATTCAGGTTGTTCGATGCCTCAGTAATTTAGTTTGTTTTCTCGTACAAATTAGACAATTTCTTTGTACACATCGAGGACTCTAGTGTTAAACGCCTCTGACAGCATTCTGTATTTGTTATCGAAATCATATTTCGTTCTTACAAAGGCAAATCGTGGATAGTGTAGAATAACGTGTTCTGCTGTTACAGGTTCCTGGCACACATCGCACAACGGATCTTCTGCCAACCACATTCTAACCAGCAAAACCTTGGAATAGTCATGACCTCTAATGAGTCGATTTAGTAGTCTGATATCTTTGCCTGGTATTTCCTTTCCAAAGTACCAGGGTGTATTTGAAAAGGATGATTGGAATTTGTTGAACGTGCGTCCTTCGTCCTTTGAGTAGTTGATGTACCACTCCGTTGTTTTCTTATGCATGCACGCTTTGAAGTGATGCAATGCGTCAGTAAGCAGCAAGTTGTTTTTCAGTAATTTTTCTGAGTTGGTTCCCAATTTTGCTAGATCGTCCGCTATGTGGTTGCCCTTGATATCCACATGACATAATTTCATTTCCAACAACAGGTTGTGAAAATCTCCACTAGAGCAGCCTCTCCTTCTCTACCCTCCTGCACCTTTTCCAGCATGACGTAGGAAAAAGGGGTCAATAGGGGGCAATACAATCAGCGAACCAACCTGGGGCCTTGCGCTCCCGACCACTGGACCTCGGAACCAACTCCTCGCAGTTGTTCCCATTCTTTGATTGTGATGCGAGTGCTGATGAGTCGTCTTCAACAGAAGTGTCAAAGTCATCGTAATCGTCATCAACTTAACCTTCATCATCGGGCGGTACTGGATTTTCACCTTTATTGTCAGGTTCAGGTTCGTCTTTAGGTTCATTTCGTTGCTGCTCGCCTTCCGTATTGACTGGTTAAAAAAATGGAGTAACTTCTGGAATCATCATCTTCAAAGCAACTTCTCCCTCCGATTAGATCTTTTGAGTCTTAAATGGGAGGCTTTTCTCGTCGAATTTTACATCACGTGCCACGAACATTTTCCTTGTTTTCAGATTCCTCAAACGATATCCAGTCGAAGAGTAGCCCAGCATTACACTACGAAGACCAGTAGCATCCAACTTGCTCCTCTTTTGTTTCGGAATCCATGCAAAGGCCAGACATCCAAACACCCTCAGCTTTCCAACATCTGGTTTTTCACCGTGCCAGCATTCAGCAGGGGTGCGGTTTCCCTTCAGTACTTCGGTTGTTTGTTCGATTCGTTAGGTACACCGCATTCAATACTGCTTCTCCCCACAAAGACTTCGGCGCTCCAGATTCTGCAGGCATTGTCCTCATTTTTTTCCACAACAGTCCGATTGAATCTCTCTGGCACTCTTTTATGTTGTGGCGTGTAGCCAACTGTCGATTCGACTTGTATCCCTTGCTTCGTGTAGTACGCATGTTCCTTGTTCGAGAAATATTCTCTTCCAAGATCACACCGCAGGTTACCAATTTTTGTCCGAAATTTTGCTGTTGCCATGCCTTCATAAACCTCTAAGAACTCGGACACTTGATCTTTGCACTTCATTAGGTAGACCACAGCAAAATGAGTATAGTCATCGATAAACGATACGAAGTACTGATACTCATCTGCCGTCGTCGGTGTAATCTGGCCATGGACGTCTGTATGGACGCGCACCAATGGTCTCGTTGTTCTCGGTCGACTCTAGTATAACGGCAATCGAACCATCTTGCTTTCCGAACACGACTCGCAAAATCCACCATCATCCATAACTTCACCAAGTCCTTCAACCATTTTACACTGTTTCAGTCGTCGTACATTCTTGTAGCTCAAGTGTCCAAACCGTTTGTGCCATAATTCCAAGTCACCTTCATTACGTTTCGCAAGCATAGCAGAGCCGGGTTTCACCAATTTCATGTTCAAGTAGAACAGGTTTCCACGTAACATCGCCACAGCTATAGTTTCACCATCCTTTGACAACACTGCTCGATCAGGCTTGAACTCAACTTTTACTCCGGCTTTCAGCAAACGCGACAAAGACAGCAGATTGAACTTGAGATTTTTAACACACAGCACATTTCCGAACGACAGCGTCAAACCATTTCTATCCGGGAGGACCTTAGCTTTCACAGTGCCTTCTTTAGTAGCAACAAGCTTTTCACCTTCCTTCGCACTCTCAATCACCAGCGGATCGTCGAACTCCGAGAGATCGTGGAAAAACTCTTCACTGTACCCCATATGACGGCTTGCTCCTGAGTCAAGGATCCACTCCTTATCCGATTCTTTTTTCAGATCTTTCCTTCCTTCCTGATTCACTGGTACAGTTACTACTTGTGCTTTATCACGTCGGTGTTTAATCTTCGGATAAGCAAACTACCTCGTCTTATTCACCACCTCAAAACTTTCGCTGAACTTTCTTGTGTCCTTTCCTATCACCGGCTTCGCTGCAAATGCTGATTCAGATCCATTCGAAACACCATTCACTTTGGAACTATGCTCTCTTCGCGATCGTTTCTGCTATTCAGCCAGCAAACGCACTTTCACCGTGTCCAACTTCAACTGGTCATCTTCGAGGTTCTCCATAGCCGTTGTGACCACATCATACGAATCATCATGAAAAGCTGACTTATGGCATCCAAATCCTTGGAGCCACAGCTCCCTTCAAGTGGCGAACTAACTCGTCAAATCGACGGAAATGGTCCGTTAACAGTGTTCCTTTTTCCATCTTCAGCATTACGAGGGATCTTCGAATGTAGCTTTGCGTTGCAAAACCCTTATTCGCAAACGTATTCACCAGGGAGCTCCACATTTCCTTTTCACGCACGTATTCCAGATGCGAATCAGCAATGTACGCCACTAGAAGAGCCTTCGCCATTTCATCCTTTTCTTGAAAAGCCTTCCTCTGCGCTACCTCAGCAGGTACATCCATCGTGAGCATCTCCTTCACGCCATCGAGTCGACACCTGCGTTTCTACACGGAACTTCCATACGTCGTATCCTTCGCCTGCAAACTGGACAATCCCGACTTTGGTCGCACTCGACATCGTAACTTCAGTCTTCTCCGTAATTCCGTAACGAACTTGAATTCTTGATACCAATTTTGTTTCGACTTCAGAGGGCGGACGTAACTGGGCCCACAACCTCTAAAGACGTGTGTTCAGGATGAAGTCTCATTTAATAATGTAAGAGTTTTACAGTAGTTTATAGCAAGTAAACAACTCTTAGGTATCTACAGTAGCAACCGAATCAACTGCTCCTTCGATCCAACTCTTCAATTTCTGATTGATCCTTGTAAGTTTTCACCGCTGCACTGATTGCCTGCCTCTCCTGATTTGCCTTGATCCATTGTTCTTTTAGCGGGTCCTTAAAAGTGAAATTTCTTTTTGCCATTGACGAAAAGCTTTCCGTCATCGTTGGAAATTCGTTTGCGTGCTGGAAGTAGTTCATACACATTTTCGCTGATCAGTGGAACCTGTTCCCGGTCTTAGGTGGTACGTCAAGTTTTTCTTCGACATCAAAACCTTGATATTCTGTTGTCTCTTCTTCTCCGGACACGCTTCGTTACTGCTTTCTGACAGGACGGAATTCTTCAGCTGTGTCATGTCGTTGTGTACATCTGTTGCATCGTTTTGCTACCCTGCAGTTTTTGGTGAAATGGCCAAACCGGAAGCAGTTAAGGCAAATCACCACTTTGGACGTGAATGGTCTTACTCGGCTGAGGCTGCAAAAAAGCCTCACTTGTTCACTTTCCCTGAAGGTGACGCTTAGACGATTGATTGGGATTTTCTCCCCGTTGTCAGCTCGTTTTGTTAAACCAACTACATTGACGATCGGTACATTACATTCCAGGTCCATTTTGATTTCCTCTATGTCGATATCCGTAGGTACCTCGGCGAGGACACCGGTAACACAGACTAGGTGCTTTGGGATGTACGTTCTTCAGATGCTGTCGCCGTCGTTGATTGTTTTCAGGAGAAGGTTCGCTCGGAGATGAAAGCCAGGATTTTGTGTTGGCCAACATACTTCATGTCCGTGATGAATTGACATGATCCATTTTCCGTAGGAAAGAGCCCAAGGAGTATTTGTTGATTCTTTCCGTGCCTCCCTTGTTATCCCGTAGCTCGAAATACAATCGAGACGGTGCTGCATCCTCTTTGGAGTAGGTGATGCTCTTCGGTTCGAATCGTTTATTCCTATTGCTGTTCGTACGGTTCGTCGCTGCTCCAGCCTCTTCATCATCCGTCATTGGCTGTTCCAATACAGTTTTTCTCTCCACGTCAGGGGGGTCCTTCGCCCCGTTCATCTTCGCTTCGTGAGATCACTACTACAAAATGGCGTCTCTTCACTTTCTACACGCAATCACTAAAACGTGTTTTCTTTATTCGATAAACTTGATTTTACTTTCAAAAATAAGCTCCTCCGCTGCTTCTTCGATAGATATTCGTTTTCATCCATAAAAACACTTTGAATCTTCGCTAAGACACTCTTTTAAAAAGGTTTTTAGACGGTCCCGTTTTCAATGCGTCCTTTTAAAACGAGAACAACCGACTATATTCCGCCGTTTGCTTCAAAACACGTCAAAATATCCAAAACATAAACAATCGAGGGGTCTTTCGACGGAAACTTATCGAAAACATATCGATTTTTTAAGTGGGCACTTTTTTGTCCGTTTTTTTTTCAATACAAATCGATTTTTAAGTTCTTTAAGTAGAACTCTTTTTTTTATAATTATTCCATAAGTGAAATTTGAAAAGAATATGAGAAATAAGATATCGAAAACGACTACAGTATCTTTACTTTAAACTAAACCAAATAAATGAGCGAAATGCAAAAAAAAAATGAGTTGGGTACCTTAGCTTCCTGTCAGTGTATCTCATACTTACTTCAGCATAACAATCTCATTGTCGCCAAACTCCTCTTCGGCAGGTTGTTGCCCACCTACCACGTCCTGCTGCTCGATATTTCTCTCCGGAAAATACACCGTACAATGGCTGAACTCCAGGTGGAAGATGATCTTGCGGGAAAGCTGCTTCCAGAAATCCACCCCAGCCAGTTCGGTCCGATTGCGGCTCGCGGCCGATTCGTCCTTTTCCGTGTCGTCTTCTGCGACGGTCGATCCGACATTCAGTTGCTGAGGCGTCGGTATCGCCTCATCGACCTTGTCGGAGCCGGAATGGACGGACGTTATCGGTTGTGAGGATTTCGGCTTCGGTAGCATGCGTTCGACGGATTTCCGAGGGCTCAGCGAGTGGCGACCGTGGGTACGGGACAGGGGATCGTCCCGGCAGGCGGAAAGGTTTTCCGGTAGGATTCGAAGGAACTCGTACAGGGTAGGGTTGACGTTGAGGCTGAGATCGAGGAATCGACCGTAGAAAAGGGGAGGATGCTCGAGGGCGGTCAGTTGACGATCGATGGGAAGTTGAACGATGACGGTGAGGAAGTCTTCGTCGGTGGGGTGATCCGGCCAGAGGACCGCGAGGAGCGTTGCGTGGATGAGGTGGTGGGGATGTAGGAGAGGCAACGAAGGCTGCGGGCTGTGAGTTTAGGGAAGAAGTGCGCTCGGAGAGGACTTGACGAAGATGGGCGTGGGAGATTGTGAGATCTAGGGTTGGCAAGGTGGAGGATGTGAGACTGGAAAGGAGATCCTGGGATGGGTGAAAGAAGGGTACATGAGTGAGAGTGTTTGAAGCATGGAGCAAGGACAGAGGATTGCGGTGGATTGATGATTATCTTCGGGTCGGAGATGCCGTAGTTGTGCTCCGGTTTTGTTGAGTTCTGTATTGGGCCAGAGTTCCGGAAAGATCAGGAAACGATGCTGATGGTTCAGATTGATAGCGGTGGCAGCGGGGATTTCCGACTCATTCCGAATGCAATTTTACTTGAAGGCGTTCCAAGTTTCCCGAAATTGAGTGGAAGCAACTGTCGAAGAGTTTGGATGGTGGCTCCGGTAGTTGGCAGGTGGTGAAAACCAGTCTACTGGGGTAAAGCAGGCGTCAAAATGTTGCACTCGACGCGATTGAACACTGCAGTCAGGAAGGGGTCGGCGGAGATTGGGCAAATTTGCTGGAACTATGTTTCCTGCCAAGCGAAACTTGCCATGGTCAAACGGATGAAGCTCCAGGATTGGCGCAAGGATCGTTATGTGCACTTGCTTCAGCGGAATCTCGTTCATCAGAGCATCGTAGTCTTCGGCCGAGGGCGGAGGAAGCTGATGCAAGCTTGGAATGGGTTTTTCTTCATAGTACGGAGGATACTCGTACGCATCCTTGTAGGAAATCAACGTCCAAGGCGATGCAAGAGTATCTGCGCTGATTTTCAGCCGAAACTTACCCAGGAATGCTCGAATCATATACTTTTCCGAAAGATTACTGAACTCCAAATCGCTGCCAAATTCCGAAGTCCTCCGATCGTCCGGAAAGCTGCACCTCATGGACAATATCAATCGCTATGGCGGGAGACTTTTTCAGCAACACATCCTGAGAATACGTTCCCAAATGATAGTTCCAATTAACGTTGTACTTCCGACTCTCCCGGAACTGTCGTCGAAGAAGGAACCTTTAATGGTGATCTTCCTGTTCAGCTGTGCCTCGCTCTGGAATATCTCCTTAATCGTCAGTGGTTGTCCACAGGGGCAATCTTCCAGTGATTGTAATCCTATCCTAGCAATTCCTCCACACACATTAAACCACTTCAATCCGCAAATCACCACCTCACCATGAACTCCATCCAAATCCAGCTGTAGAAATGGATTGTACTTGATCTTCCTAGCAGTCCCAACCACACTGTCTCCCACGAATTCCTGCGTCTTGAAGATCATCCTCATCCGATCCACGTAGCACCCGGCGTGGAAAACATGAAACTCATGATCCTCCGTATGATCGCTCTCATTCTCCTCCGGGAAGAACGATGGCAGCAGATTCCAAGCCCACGTCAGTAACGATTCTTGCCCGGCTTCCCCCTCGCCTTCCGCTCCGGACTCCTGCCCCAAGGCAATTTCGCTCTTAATTCTCCCTTGCTTCAGCGCCAACCCGAGCTCGAACAATCGCATCAACATCGGAAACTGCTGCGAGGAAACATTGAAATCCAAGAATTTACTATGGATGTCTATTCTCGTGATGGAAGATCGATCCTGTGTCGGAACGTTGCTGTACTTCATCAATACCCGTGCCTGCAGCGTGCTCCGGTACAACACCGGCTCCTGGCAGACCTCAATCTTCCCGGCCGAGTTCCGTTTGTCCAAGCAGATTGTCAAATCGATAATGTTGATCAACTTCCGCAGCGAAATTCTCGTCGGTGAAATGTCAATGAAAGCCGGATTCCACTTGCCGTCGGCCGATTCCATCGACAGCTGCTGAATGTTCATCGAGACCACAATGTCCTCTTCCACGTACTTGAGAATAACATTATGGCAACGAATCGTGATATTATTTGCGATCCGATTGATCAACGATGCCATGTAGCCCGGAGGTGGGGCTTCCTCGGAGTTCTTGCTTTTCCTGTTACCATCCCTACGCGGCGCGGTTCGATTGCTCGGTTCCTGCAACTTCAGCACAAATTCTGAAAAAGTCCAACAATATTAATCGATACCTTGAACCCATAAATCGTTGTCTTACCAATCGTATTGATCGTAATGACAATCGGTTCCGAAGCGATCTTCGTCCACGGCACCCGGATGGCCAGCTCGTGAATGTGCCCGGACAGGAACTGGAACGGCAGTGCCAATTCCTCCTCCAGCACGTCCAGCTTCAAGTCCAGATTCTGGAACACAACCTCCCCACCCCATAGCGACACCTGCGAATCTTCCGGTCGGATATTTTTGACGTACTTTTCCACGTAGCTCAAAATAATGGGCGTGATGTAGGATTCGATTTTGAACATTCTTACTGCTGGGGGTAAAAATGTAACGGGACTTTTGCAATTAGCTTGGACGCACTTTGGAATTTCAACACTTATTGGTAAAATTTTCACTCCTCCACTCGAACAAACACGCACTGATAAAGCGCTTCCATAAGCCGTATGGAATTACTGCACAAATTTACTTGCACAAAAAAGGGCTTCACTCCGATAATGATGATAACACTCTTTTTTTTCTTTCGTTCCACGGAGACGGGTTTTCTTCTTTTTCTGTTTTTCCGCGATATCGCGTCCACACCGTCTACGTGCGCTTGTGTTGTCGTTTCGTTGCTGGTGAAGAGTCGCTGGCGGGGGTTTGTTTTGTCACGAATGGGAAGAGAAACGTCAGAACGTACACAAAAACAAACATGGGGTTCGGGTCGCCGGTAGTCGAAAAGCGGCTGGTCGATGAGAGGAATTTTCAATCTGGAAAAAAGGCTGCGTCCTGATGCAAATGTACGGTAAAGTGATTACCGACTAAATTCCTGTTAATGCTTAATCTAAAATGGGTGAAAATCTCATGCCAGCGAATCAATATTGTGCAAAATATAGCACATGTAAATGCATTCTCCTCGCATTCTTTAAGATTTGATGATGCAGAAGTGTTTTGCAATAAACATGCCTTGAAAAATGTAACCAAGCAATCAGATGTTTACCCGGATAAAAATAACCATACAATTACAATACAATAATATAGAATAACATTAAAGTCTATCTCTAACCATGAATCTTATTGTTCATGAATCAGATAGAGGAAAAATATATATTGTCATTACAATAGATCTACAATTCACTCCATATGCTTGGATTTACAACAATTGTGAAACAATACAATCAATAGTAGTTGGTTCAAATTTGTTCGGAAAATAATGATTTTTTCTATAGTTAAGATACATAACAACCCCCCTTTTCTATTGTCGATGTTTCAGTTTACATTAGATTCTATTGTAATAACAATTACTCCTATTGTCATTCTATCGTTGTGAACAATAACAATAATTGTACATACTATAGATTCTATTGGATGGTTACAATTCATTCAAATGTAAATCTATGAGATTTTTTTTATTCGGGTACCTTATCAAATAGTTAAAGACAGAGTGGATGAAAAGCATATTTATCAAGTACTTGAGAAAATCAATTAGGCAATCAATGAGTTGTTTCCCAGTTGACCTGAAAGCTAATAATGTATTAGTCCTTTAAGATCCCTAACTTTTAAGTGTTAAAGATGCAAATTTTACAACAAAATCAAAGAAATCTGTTAACACCGCAGGGCAGTAAAACTATAGTCACTAGATTCATAGTCTGGCGGATACAACGACGGGAGCCAATTTGAGCTGTCAGTTGGCGGAGCCAATCGAGCATATCTCGAGTAATTTATGTTAAGTGCCTAAAAGCTATTTGTAAACAATCACTTTAAACGTTGATTTCTCACGGATTACGAGAATCACACCATAATGTTTTTCTGCTACTCCATATGGTAGAACTAACATTCTTCTACCAAATGCTGCTTTCATTTCACGAGCGTGATTTAAGATTCAAGAGAAATCGATATTTAAAGTCATTGTTTACAAATAGCTTTTAGGCGCTTAGCATGAATTACTCGAGATATCAAGCCAAACATTGCATAAGGTCCTAAGTAACAATATAAACAAAATCGAGTTGAATATCGGTTCAGACAGAAATCTATTACTTTTATATGAATCATTTTGAAATTAGGCTCTAAGATTTAAAACAAATGAAAATACGAGCGATAACAAAACGTCCAATGTACCTGCCATCTGATATCACACAGCTCTGTACATTGGACTTTTGTCATCGCTTGTCCAATGTACAATGTTTGTCTAAAATTTTGACAGATAGGACATAGGACCTACATGTTTTCTTCTCAAAACGCGTGTTCTGATTGTGCGAAGAATGAAAACAAGCAAAAAGTTCTTCGTTTGGATGAATAATATTTAACTACTTCAAGCAACGTTTGTCTCAAATCGAAAAAATAGGATCAAAAATTTTAATATTCTTTGTTCAAATCGTAATTGCAACTCACTTGTGTAATTTTTAATTTTTGTAAGATTTTCAATGTAAAACGTCGTCAGGATTATGAAGAAAATGTTGCCTTTGGTGTTTAGGGTGATTCTAGGCGTGTAATTGATAGATTTGTTACTTAGGACCTATTGCGTTTGCATTTGTAGATTGGACCTGTTAGATTGGTCTTTTGCCAAGTTAGAATGTGTATTGGACTATTGTGATTGCGGTATGATCTTGTAAAATAATATTCACAGTAATTCTGTATTAGCTTTATTGTTGAACTCTTGAACTCCCTAATTCATGCATTAAGCAAAGTGGCCCATCATATTTGAGAACCCCAACATCGGCTACATATTTATTCAATCGAAAAATGCTTTGTTGCGTTGTAGCAGGCACAAAAATAACAAAATTAGATGAGTTGGTCTGTTATTGCACGGTGTTGCACTTTAAGCTTGTTTCATCCCTTTTAACGAAATTTTCACACATTTTTTATGCCTGTTTTGAAGCCTATTTGCTGGGTGAATTACAAATTACCATCGCCATGCACCCATTCCTAAAAGAATGATTTGCGTGATATGTAAACCAGGAGTTTTAATATTATATATGTGGGTCTAAAATAACCATAAGTTTACACAGTTTGTACACTAACCCTTGCCATTTACGCTTAAAACGCATGTATTTGAAGTAATAAGTGCACCTGATACAATAATCCGATTGAATAAATATGTAGCCAGTTTTGGGGTTCTCAAATATAATAGACTAATATTTAATTGATTTTTTGCCAATTGCAAAGGTAAGGTGATACAAGAGTACAAAAATAAAGCTAGAAGGAAGCTAATGTGAACGTTTTTTGATTAGTCCTTATCGCAATCAAAAAAGTCCAATGTACATTCTAAATTGAAAGAAGACCAATCTCACAGGTCCAATCTACAATTGTAAATGCAATAGGTCCTAAGTAACAAATGTATCAATTACACAACAAGAATCAAAGTAAACTTCAAAATCAACTTTTTCTTTGTGATCTTGATGGCGGCTTACGTTGATAACCATGCAAAAATTAAAGATTACATGATTAATTTACAATTACGATTTAAAAAACAAATCAAAATTTTCAATCCTATTTTTCTCGATTTGGCACAAATGTTACATAGGACCTAATGCAATGTTTGGCTTGATATGCTCGATTGGCTCCGCCAAGTGACAGTTCAAATTGGCTCCCGTCATTGTATCCGCCAGACTATGAATCTAGTGACTATAAGTAAAACCCACACAGCGATGCGTGGCGGATCGGTTGGCATAACTGATATTATTGCTGCTTTATATGAAACTATTTCTATAGTGCAGTGAATTTTTATATTTTTTGAAACGTGGAATTATAATTTGAACTAGATTTGGGAATATTTATTGTCCATTTGAGTCCTTTCACGGCCCAAAAGGGCTGCCAAATGGTGTCCTGAAATAGACCGAAACGAATAAAACCACGAATAGCGAGGAAAATGGCATACGGATAGGAAATTGAGTTGAAAAGAAAAGGCACTGAAGACGGTCGTTTAGATCATTGCACCGAATGTATTAATCTCAATTTTTTGACAGTTCAGGGAGCATGTTTACAAGGTGTTAGAATTTGAACCACTCAATCAAAAATTTCAATTTGCTTTTTCCGGATTCTGTACGATTAGATTAAGGAAATGATGTAAAAATAAGCATTGGTGTCTATTTTTCTGCAATTTTATTTCAATCGTAATAAATTTAGAACACAAAATCTCAAACCGATCTTACCGAAAATATTCTAAGTCCTCGTAAATAAGCTCCATGAACTGTCAAAACTGCATTGATGACGCCATCGTGCAATGATCTATAGTGTACAAGAGGATAAAAGTGAACTACTTCTTTTTGAGCTGCCACAAATCAAGTGCTGCGACAAAACAATAGTTCAACACCCGAACAGAAACGTTTGTCAGATCAACTGAAAAATTAACAATTTAGTTCAAATATATGTAAAATAATCATTGTTTCTTTATTTCAGCAAAAGAAAATTATAACTATGGACCACTATTAAGAGCAGGATCAGCCCACTTCAACTAACTTATGGTGTTCCTGTCTATGAACAAAGTAAATAATTATAAAATATTGCCTGTCCTCGTTAAATTTCGGACGCTTTTGTAGTTTTTGAATTATTTCAAGGGTCGCTGAAATGTTCAATTATATGACAGCTAAAATTCTCCAATTATTTCGTGGTAAAACATGCATACACTATAGATCATTGCACGATGGCGTCATTGAAGCAGTTTTAAAGAGAAACACGTTTTAATGTTCTAATGGTGGTTTATTAACTGAACTTACTCGAATGATACAGGTGGTATTTATATGGTTATGGTTTCTATGCGGTTGTTATTTACTGTTCCATTGTAACCGGTGTTGCTATGGTATTGTTGTATATAACACGTATGGCAAGCAAGTAACTTATAGATTAATCAAGGGTTGCTGTGATGGTCAACAAGTTTTGATAGCTCTGGGACCTTGTTCACAATATATTCGGTAAGATCGGTTTGAGATTTTGTGCTGCGAAATTACAATTGAAATAAACTGGCCGAAAAAAAGACACCATTCCTTTTTTTTACACGCTACATGCTGTTCATTCATGACTGAAGCGTCTGGCTCTTGTGCACTGCTATAGTTCGAAGCTATTTTGCTGGAGTACATTAGAGGTGTCCATAAAAATCAGTTTTTTATTCTAACTTTTAGTTTCAATTCTTAGAAAAAATTAACTTATGACAAAGTGTGAGAAAAATATGACACAAGTTTTTGCTGAACTAAGTGTATAAGTATATTTTTTGTTCAAAAAGTTAGAGGTAATTTTAACGAAAAAATGGCCGATTTCAAGGAGTCCCCGCTTGTGTTCCCCAGAAGTACCCGGACTCATTTATATAGCATTATGTTCTTTAATACCCATTAAAACAAGAATTTGTTGATTTTTTGACCTATTCTCGCCTAAACAATCATAAGGGCGAAAAGAAAAAACGCATTTTCTTAGCTAAAATTACTCGTAACTTTTGAATCACAAGCAGTATTAAAAAACTTTGTTCAGCAAAAATGTGCGCTATATTGGTTTATATATTTTGATTTAAGATTACTTAATCCTAAAATGAGAAACAAAAAAGTTATAATGAAAAAACTCGTTTTTAATAGACACCCTGATATAAAGCAGAAAAAATAGCTCTATCATGGTCGAATGAAGAGATAGAAAAATGGTGTCTGAAACAAAGTTGCTTGAAATTATATTTTCTACAAACTTGCTGTTGACATTACCCTTCTATTGTGTTTCGTTCAAAAGTTAGCAACAGTGCCGCCCTATCGGTAAAGTTTGGAACTACCAAATTATCACCACAAGATGGACAACTTGTTCATATACAACATTGTAGAAGACACCATGATTCGGAACGTAACGCTTAGGAGTTATTAATTTCGCCCTGAAAAAAGGCTTTTCCGACCACTGTGCTTGGGTAGTGTTCGAAACTTGATGTGGGCAGGCTTTACTATCGACTCTACTGCCAACACGCATAAAAAGTCATACACTAATACAAGTACTACAGAAAATTATCCAAACTAACTAGTTTAAAGTTAGCACTAAATCGATATTTATATTATACTAGCTGATCCCGGTGCGAGCGTTGCTACGCCTGCAACTAAATGAATGAACATTACATAGAACTGACGCTTTTTTTAAATGAGTTTTTTTTGAGTAATAAGGAGTTCAAACTTCTATCAGAACATTCTTCTTACCCAGACAATACACAGTTTGTGGCTTAGTTACTTGGATAATTCTCACGATTGGTTGAAATTTGTGTTTGAATTCACCATAGAAACGTTTCTTGCATTCAAAAAACCCCGCATACCATTTTTGATTCCATTTGCTTGATTAGTTCTCAAGCTATGCAGAAATTTGTGTTTCATTTGTATGCAAGCCGGAAGGGGGAAGCGGTCTCAAACAATCATAAGAACTTTCCCCAGCCTAAAAATACCTGCATACATATTTTCACTCCGATCGGTCAGACAGACAGTCAGACAGAAATCCATTTTAATATAAATAAAAATCCTGTTTCCAATAACCCCCACATGCCAAATGTGGTTTCATTTACTTGAATAGTTCTCGAGTTATGCAGAAAATTGCGTATCATTTGTATGAGAGCCCCCCCCCCCCCTTCAGAGGGCAAAGGGGTCTCAAACCACCATAGAAATATGTCTGACCTTCAAAAAAATCCACATGCCAAATTTGATTCCATTTGCTTTATTAGTTCTCGAGTTATGCAGAAAATTGCGTTTCATTTGTTTGAGAGCCCCCTCCACCTTTAGAAGGCGGAAGAATCTCAATGATTATAAAAACATTTCTCTCCTTCAAAAACCTCAATATGCCAAATTTGGTTCCATTTTCTTGATTAGTTCTCGAGTTATGCATAAATTTGTGTTTCATTTGTATCCCCTTCAGAAGAGGGAGGGGTCTCAAATTAGCATTGAAACAGTATTCATCTACAAAAACCTCCACATGCCAGATTTGGTTCAATGTGCTTGATTAGTTCTCGAGTTATACAGAATATTGTATTTCATTTGTATAGGAGCCCCCCGTTTCAGGGCGAAGAGGAATCTGAAACCATCATAGAAACCTTTCTTGCCTTTAAATCCTCACACATGCTAAATTTGGTTTCTTTTGCTTGGGGTCTCAAACCACCGTAGAAACATTTCTTGCCTACAAAACCTCCACATGCCATATTTGGTTCCATTTGTTTGATTAGTTCTTGAGTTATGCAGAAAATAGTTTTTCATTTGCATGGAAGCCCCCCTTTCTAAAGGCGGGAGGGGTGTCGAACTATAATAAGATCCTTTCCCGGACCCAAAAACCCCTGCATACAAATTTGCATAGCGGTAGGGATAGTTCTCATGTTTGGTTTAAATTTGTGTTTCGTATGTATGGTAGCCCCCCTATTCAGAGTGAGGAGAGGGCTTTAATTACCACAAAAACATTTCTTGCCTTCAAAAACTCACCCATACCAATTTTGTTTCCATTTGCTTGATTAGTTCTCGAGTTATGCAGGAATTTGTTTTTCATTTGCATGGGATCCCACCCTTTCTAGAAGCGGGAGGGCTCTCGAACTATCATGAGATGCTTTCCCGGACCCAAAAACCACTGAATACAAATTTGCAAAGCAGTAGGTATAGTTCTCATGTGTGGTTGAAATTTGTTTCATTTGTGTGAGAACCCCCCCTTTCTAGAGGGAGGAGGGGCTTTGAACCTATCATAAAAACATTTCAAGCCTTAAAAAACTCGTCCATTCCAAATTTGGTTCCATTTGCTTGATTATTTCTCGAGTTATGCAGAAATTTGGGTTTCATTTGTTTGAGAGCACCCCCTCCCCCCTTCCTCCTGATATGACGGAAGAGTCTCAAATCATCCATAGAAACATTTCCCTCCTTCAAAAACTTCCACATGCGAAATTTGATTCCATTTCTCTTATTAGTTCTCGAGGTTATGCAAGGATTTGCGTTTCATTTGAATAGGTCCCCCCCGTCTCAGAAATGGGAGTGTCTCAAATCAACATAGAACAATTTTTTGTCTTCAAAAACCACCATATACTAAATTTGGTTCCATTTGCTTGATTAGTTCTCGAGTCATGCAGAATAGTGTATTTTGACTTTGTATCAGGCCCCTACCATGACGGAGAGGTTCTCAAGCTACCATAAAAACCTTTTTTGCCTTCAAAAACTCACACATGCTAAATTTGGTTTCTTTTGCTTGATTAGTTCTCGAGTTGTGTAGAAATTTGTGTTTCATTTGTATGGGAGCCCCCCTTTCCAGTGAAAGGAGGGGTCTCAAATATCATAAGATTATTCTCCGGCCCCAAAAATCTCTGCATACAAAATTTCACGCCGATCGGTCCTTCCGCTCGCGAGTTAAATCGTGACAAAGGAAACCCCAACTCATTTTCATAGATTTATACTTTCGTATTTCCTTTTTCTTGCACCGTTACTTATCTTCACGCCGTTCCAGATACTAAAGTATCCATATTGCAGGATTTTGACAGTATTTCCCAATCTTTACGGAGCTGAAGTCGCCGTTTTGGATTTCTAAATGATGACGGTCATCGATTTCCGTCATCAAGACGCCGTCTGCGTTCTAAAAATATTAAGATTGCAGGGTATTCGACAGTATTTCCGTTTTTCCGATATCAGAAGCCGCTATCTTGGATTCAAAAATGGTTTCAGATATCAGTTTCAAACTAGAAATCAGAAGAAAAATTAGTTTTTTCCATTTAATTTCAACAACTTTTGCTTACCTTGACAAATACGCGTATTTCGTCTACAATGTGCAGACTTCTTCAGTGTTTCGTACTAATAACTCGACTAGTACGAGACACTAGCAAATGCATTTACGAGCATTTTACAGGTGTTCCACTAAACAGTTCAAACTCTCTGGGATTCATCAGTTTCTAGCTATTATACCCTGTTTTCAATCTAAAAATATTGATATTGTAGGGTATTTGATAGTATTTATCATTTTTTACGCAACACAAGCCAACATCTTGAATTTCAAAATGGCACCAAACATATATGTTCTTCCTTTATATGCCGTTTTCAATCCAAAAATATCTATTTTGCAGGGTTTTTGGCAGCAATTCCCAGTTTGGCTGGAAGCCACCATTTTGGGTTCCAATTTGGCCGATTTTATGGCCTCCAGGTGCCCACCTGTACAATTTGGTCCAAGACGGAATTTTACAACATGGCTAGGATCTCGAGATACAGCTTGTACAAGATATTCATATGTACAATAGCGCTACGTAGTGAACCAATTCTAGACAACTATCCACCAACCAAAAAGCCTTCGAGTACTGATTAACTTTGCTGAAAACAGTAACTTTCCATATGGCCAGGATCTCGAGATATTCCATGTTGGAACCAATAAATACCAACATTATGCATACCAGCTAGCGCCACCTACCGAGGCAGTCACGACCTAATTAGACCACTCCTAACCAATAATACATTGTACAAAATTAAGCAGCACTTTAAAATCGAATAACTTAAACTCTTAAACTCAAAGTAAGCACGATTTGTTTCAAATGCTTCATGATTCAGTGCTTTTAGTGAATAAAAACTGAAAACACTAGAAAGTGTGAGCTGTTTAGTGGAATACCTGTAACTAGAAAATGAGAAGAAGGATTAGTAACTTCCATTTAATTCCAACTACCTTCATTACTTATCTCGACAGATACGCGTATTTCGTCTTCTTCAGAACACGATTTAGTACATGACACTGAAGAAGTCTGCACATTGTAGATGAAATACGCATATTTGCCAAGAAAAGCAATAAAGGTATTTGGAATTAAATGGAAATTACTTATGTTTCTCCTAATTTTCTAGTTGAAAATTTTACTTTTCCAATACTGAAAAAGTCAAAATCCTATACAAAATCAGACATTTTCAGGAATGGTTTTTGGAATATTGCCAACCATAATTTACAATACAATTTAGAGAATTGGTTTTTTTTTTGAAAATCGACACATCTTTTTTGAACAGGCCAGATTTTCTTACATTGCTCGACTCGTAGTTCCCGGATGTTGCTGCTAATTTTTTGGGTTTTTTCGTGCCGCGGCTTCACCCCGCAATCGTCCTTGACGATCTTCTGTGCGGTAAAGAGGCTGATCCCGTGTTCCTTCGCCATTTTCCTCATTGATCGGACTGTATTCGCCCGAATCGCAGCGCTAACCGCCCAAACACAATGATAACGGAAACGGAACGGAAAACGGCAATGTTGACAGTTGCAGCTTGGATCTAGCCTGTTTTCTTCCCGACAAGCAGGCATACTCAGATCGGGCTTTGCCGTTTTCCGTTGCCGTTATCATTGTGTTTGAGTCATAACGCTTGGAATCTGAGCTGACCTCGGACGACCTGTGGCCGCCTTCACGGATAGTTTTCCTCTCACGGATAGTTTTTCCTCTCTTCGGTCCACTGGGACATTCTGACGTCGATTGAAATATCTGTTTGTGACATTTGCACGAGGACAAATCACGAAAACGTCAGGTGAATAACTACGTCATGGTACAACTGTCAAACTGAGCCTACTATGATATGATTATATCTTACGTGCATGCAAAGAAAACCAAGATATTGTATTCACATGGCGACGGCAGCGGAAGAGCCCAATCTGACTAAACCAGTGATAGAAGGTAGCATAGAAAACTGATTAGATCCAAGTTGATACAATTTGAACATATTGACGTCATTTGCGACAAATGTCAAACTTGCCATTTCCGTACACATTACTTTTGGGCCTGAACCCTTTTTATACGACGGTGAAACATTACCACACATAAGGTACACCTTGTTGAGCGCAAGTCCTGAAGAAAATAAGAGCAGATTTGATATTCCTTAACGTTTGCATTTAAAAAAATGGACTTTTTTCGGATGGTGATAAAAAATGCTAAGACAGATAATTGCCTTTGATCAATTTCCCATGACAGATAATTATATACGATTACTTGCAAAAAAATTCAGGAACCTTTCCACCTTGCGATCGGCCCTCCAGCAGCTAACCGGAACATTCGCCATGGCAAACAAAATGCGTGTAGGAATGTTTTTGAGTTATTTCTTCGTTTTATTTATCAATTTCTTCTCAGTTTTCGCTACAAAATTGTTGGAGTATATCTTACGCTTCAGAAATTCTCGATGGCACGCAGCTGGGGGACGTTGGGCGGGTTCGCCGACTTGGGTACCACGTTCAGCCGCTCCATCTCCTCCAACGATCGCTTCGAGTAGTGGGCCGACGCCAGATGCTGCCAGAATACCGCGTCTTCGCCCTTATGGTATTTCATGATGAACGACGCATCTTCCGGCAGGCATTTCGTACTATAAATTTCCCCGTTCATGGCCAGTTCGGAGAGAAAGAAGAACGGCTTTGACATCCTCTTCTCGCTGATTGTCAGCCACAGCAGCACCTTCTTGCGAATTGACCACCTTATTCAGCCTCTGCCGCTGCGTCATTGCCTGCAGCTCCGAAACCAGTGGACGCGACATCCACCTCCTGACATGTATGTTCATGTTTGTCAGGTACTTTTTCACGGTTTGGCCGGTTGAACTGACCTACCGGCCACGCGCACGCAGCGATATAGCCACTTTTCCCTCGGTCTTCCTCTTCAGCATCCTTTGGAGCTTGTTGTCGCTCAGGGTCGTCGGCCGTCCGAAACCGGACTTTCTTTCGATGCTCTGATTGTTGTCTAATAGTGCCAAGATGTTGTAGATGCCAGAACGGACGTATCCGGCGTCCACAAAGTGCCGCACGATGTCCGTTTTCGACGCGGCGGGGTGCCGATCTTTGAACGCGCACACTTCTGAACGGAGTTTCTTCACTGTTTTTGCCATCACAGTTCGACTGATAGAGCTCTCAAATGTTGTCTCATGACTCATGAGTTACTATGATTGATGCTGCATGGGTAGTTTCGTCAGTGCTGGTGAAGATAAACCCATGAAAAATCGGCTATTTTTGTCAATTTTTTTAAATGCAAACGTTACTCACTGATTGTCAGCCACAAAAATACCTTCTTCTAGAACTTTGTGTGGGAGATCTACTTCACGTCGTTGCTCACCTCCTTCCTGTGGGGATGTGAATTAGCCTGCTAGTCATTGCCGTCGAGCGTCAGGAACGTCTCGTCGTCCGTGATCACATCAACGTTGCGCTTCGCAGGGGAGATAACTTTGACAACCCCTCTTCAAGCGCTTGCGCTTCCAACACGGCCAGCTTAGACTTCCGCTTTCTCATGACGATGTTTATGTTGACCAAATACTTTTTGACCATCTGGCCGGTCGCCCCGACCCCCAGACCCAAGGCGTGGAAGGATTTTACCAATTTACTTCAGCTTTAGCCCTTGCTGCACCTTCCGGTCACGCAAAACCATCGGGGCTGCCGGAACCATCTCAAGTAGCACATCATGGTCATAGTTAGTTTCAGCAACTTGATTATGACTTACAAAGGCACATTTATGTTTTCTCAACTTAATGGCAACATTTGTGCTACTAGGGATGGACTTCTTCGATCCGGGGTGGAGCCGGTGGTAATTAAAAACCATCGAACGTAGTTGCTTCACTGCTTTCGCCACGGTTGCCGTAAACGACTGATAGAGCTGTCATTTATCTTCAATAAGTGGGGTTACATTTGCAAAATCACCATCCTTGTAAGTTGTTTGAGAGTGATTTTCACATTGCCAATTAAGTATAATTTAATGAACTTCTTTTAATCGTTTGAAAAAAAAAACGATAAAATCTATTCGCCTCTATCAGATCGATATAAATATCGCTGTACCCAGGATGACGTTCAAAAACCAACGTATATTTTTGTAATAAACCACAGAGAACAGGCATCCAATCAGGAGTGCCCTCCGTGTGTAAATTTCTGTAACTGCCATTTTAAATTACAGTTCGTTTCCGTTAGTTTTGGTGAATCGAATGTAGATGGCGCCTCGAGATTTGGATAGTCAGTCAATTTTAGTTTAGTGAAACCTAGACTAGGTAGCGTCGTTTTTCCAAAGGTTTGCTTTTAAAAATTTACACAGTACATTGAGGAAAAAATGTTTGAGCCTGGATGTCTGTTCTCTCTGACTAAACTACTCATGCAATATCTCCCCCCATTTCAGCAGAAACTAGCATCACCTTAATACTAGGGAGATGTTAATCCTTGTGTCGGTGGTCATAGCTAACGTGAAAATGCCAAGGGTTTCAAGGTTATTACGTTTGAATCCTTCTTCCTCTCTTTGTTTACAAAATCCGATAATTCAGATAAGATCGGATAACGTCGATTTGAACAAGATTTCGGGAAATACTCAAGCTAGTGATCTTTTTGAACGTTTTCCATGTTGTGGAAGCGAAGCCAATGAGGATCACAAAATTCAATCTAGTTGCCATGAATTCTGCTGACATTGCCGGAATGTGTGCAATCAATCATTCAAGTAAATCGTTGTCAATGACAACAAGTAGTTGTAGAAGTCAAGAAGTTGCACTATGATGAATCAGCTAATGCAAAACAAAATTTTTACCTGTTTTTATCAGTTTCAGTTCTATCATTCGACATCATCCCACGTCTGTGAAAACGAAAATCACAACGGTATCCTGAAGAAATTTGTGAATGACGCATTTTTCATTCCCTTTTACGTCAGAAGTAGGCAGCAGCAGCACGTAGCACAAACGAGGAAACGTAATTATTCTAAAAGAAAAAAAAACCGGCCGTTTTTATGTTCGGGCCCATGTCATGCGAAGGACATTCAAGGATGATGCAAGCAATCAACGACGACAGGAAATTCCAAACATTCCTCCCATCAAACACAACCAACACAACTGTTGGTGTTGGTGGATGTCGGGCGATTCCCAGGACTGCGCGCGCTCCGTATACAATCGCAGAAACACGTGTTTGGATAAGACTTTGATGAGAAAAACATGCCTCTGAAAACTGACTCTCCGGCAAACTCAGCATCCGAAGCAACAAGGACAAGAAGAAACAACCGCGTCGACTTGGAGAGGAAAATGTTGAACCGTGACGTCACCGTTTTCGCATGTATGAGTGTCACCTTTTCTGGCATGTCTGCTAATGCTGCTGCTGCTAGCGAGGGGAAAATTCGAGCCCCTTTTTTGCTGTACAGTTATAAGTATAGAAAAATTTCCTCTCCGTCTGCCCACGACGATTGCTTGCTGGGAGTTTATATATAGCAACTGAACGAGGGAAGAAAATCGATCACTTCGTAGGTAGTCCTTCGAAAGGACAGACAGTCGACTCGATAGAAAACGTTGGTTGATGAGTTTCCAGTCAGTGGATAAGAACGTGTGTTCCTTGGGTGTTAAGTTTCCCGGTTTCGCGACGAGAAGGACGCGAGAATTTGGCAGTGTGTGATCCTGATCGAAAACAAAAGGTGAATAAATTTACGTGCCAAATAATCACACCACGAAAAACTGTGTGGGAGGTGAAATTGCTCGCTTCCCGAATGTTAAAAATACTTGGCGTGGTCCATTATATAATAGTCGAATTTAGTTGATAATCACGAGGGTCGGGTTGAAATTAAATTGTCTTGCCCGTTCGAGCAAGAGAATGTCTTCAGTATGTGTATTTTGATGAGATTGTGAGATAATAATGAGTATTGTTGTTGTCCGTCTAAATTTGTTTTGAGACGTTGTTGGCGTCATTGGAAAACACGACGACGACGGCGGTAGAGACGGCAGATTGCCAAGTGTGTAAGGTACGTTTGGCAGGTCACTTCACTGAATGAATGACGCGGGTTTTGGTGCTGATAGTGTCGTTTTCTGTTGTTGTTCGGTCATTGTCATGGGTGAGTTTTTACGAGTTATGCGAGTAAACGAAAGTACGAACAAATATGGAACACGAGGACAATTAGAGCAGGAAATAAGAAAAACAAAACAAAAACCGAACCGAAGAAGGGGAGGCTGAAACAGAATTAGATTGAAAACACAAAGCAGTATTTTTAGAAGTGGAATTTAAAATTGTGTAAACGATAAAAAAAATATCTCCACAGATCTGGAAATGTCTCTGGAAAAGTGATCCCAGAGCTGGAAACGTCTCTTTTTATGAATATTTTCTTTCGATTTTTTTCAACTTTTAGAACGATCTGATACAGAGAAAATTGATCAAAGTAGACCGTCTTTTAGCTCTAGAATTTATATTCTTTTTCGGACTCTGTGGCTGTTCTAGAGCTACGTAGATAACTCATACAGGGGGGTGTGTTGGATTATTTCATATGCCAGAAGAAGTGCAGGTTAACTGTCTTAACGCCGTAACCTAACACTATGATGAGCGATGAGCCTTAGATTTTAGTCCACGAAGACAGAGGAAGATTCTTTCATGGTTTAGAGAAACAATAGATTAAATTTGAAGAATTTTATTAGACTAATTCTTGGTATGTTAAAACACACTTCAACAGAATTTTTTAAGACAAAAGTTGTCTGCCTAGTGATTTTAACTACTTACGTGAATTTCAAGTGAATGACAACTTGATTCACAATTCCCTTTTAAACTTGCCACAAATCTCCGAAATATTTTCCTTGCGCTTTCTCTTCATGAGGTTTATGGCATCCCGCAAATTCTTTAACCTTTGGTTCATCCTTGAAACTCTTGAAGCAAGACTTAATTCGGAAGGATTTAAGCCCCGTTTCTTTAAAAAACATCTTTCTTGCTTCCTGCCGTTCTTGTTTACTCGGTTCATGAAAGCCAGTTCACCAGTTGGTGGCTCAACGTCCCGAACCGTTGACGAATTCCACTCGTTGGCCGACCGGCGAACGATTTGACAGATGTCTGAGTGTGGCATTCCAAAACTCGCCCCTTTGTTGGTCGGTTCTTCGGATCGAGCCCTTGGACACTGTCAACCAAGACCGACATAGCTGCTCGTCCTATTCCTCGAACATGTTTTTCCTAGCTTTGGTTAGGAATGCGACATCCTATACAGAAAAAATCAGTTGTTTTTCAGTCTCACAGGTTGCTAAACTGTGAATAGACTTACCTTTTACCATATACTCAATAATTTGTTTAGTAAAAGCTGAAAGTTTACTCATTAACTGTTATTATCAAGTAGCGTGTAGTGTTTTGGAACGGTATTTTTCTTGTTACAAATTGCTGCAAGAATAGATCAAAACATATTCCAGATTGAAAATGATGCAAAAAGATCCGGTATAAAACAAAATTTACAACACCGGTGCAGCGATGTTTTTGTGTTTGGTCTAAAAAAATAAATCCAAACAACGATTTGGACCAACGTTGAAAATGCTCTAAGAAGCTTTTTATTTACATGAACATGTTAATTCATGTGCATTGAAAAACAAGTCAGTGAGATCTATTATTCTTGCAATGTGTACGTTCCAATGATTTTTTATTAATATTAAATTGGACAATTATATAATATAATATTAAATTGCACCAATCTATCTGGAATATTTTTACGTATCAGTTTTGATATTGAAATTGATTTAAATTCGAGTTGGCCGCCTTTGCCAACAACGAGACAAGCATCATCCTACGTCACCTACAGATGGCCACCCGCAACGACGAGGGGCTGAACCAAGAAGACCAAGAAGAAAGCCCAAGTTCAATCGCGAACCATGTTTCTGCCCCGTCAACTAAATCCGTCCTTTTCAGGACGACCAAATCAGTTTACCAACCAACAATTACCGCGCCCCGACTGAACATGGCATTGATTTAAATGCCGCGGTTTAGTTTGTTGTAGTTCCTAGTTGTGCATAGCGGATTAGTTGCCGGCGGTATATAATAAATATTTCATTAAATTATTCAGTATTGAACATAACCAATAACTAAGTAACTTGTTTGAAATTTGAAACTTTTTGCAATCGCGGCCCGCTGTTTGCTAGCATGTGATGATTTCCCTATCACAGCCATCATTCTTTTATAACTAGTTGTTTAATGCTGGTTATGTTCTCTCCAAGTTCCAATCAGTGCTTGAAAGTGTTTCTTACGTTTTAGTGCCTTAGATAGAGTCCCCCCTTAGATTTTGAGAAAGTTTAAGTGAAATGTCGTAGCATATGGCTGCAAAGATGTCCGTAAATCGCTCAAGCGTTCAAGGGAGCATCAGTCAGAGCATCTGCCCAGGCATCCAAGAATCGCTGTTGAACGAGCTTGTTGTTATCGGGCAAAAAGGAAAGCGGCCGCAGGTTATGCGTCGCCTTCTCGTTGGGATGCTGTAGAAGGCCCTTCAACGCGAGGTAGGAAATCTTAAATTATTTTCGTCAAGCAAATAGCAGACTTTCTATCAAAGCGTCATGTTCATGACGGTTAATGTCAGGCAGAATAAATCTATTAATCTTTAATAATCTAGTTTAAATAATAGCAGGAGTTGATTTTCAAACATCTGGGGAAGTATTAATGGTGTACGGTGTAAAATTATAGTTGAAAATTGATGATCACTTTGAATAATGATAAATTAAATGTATTTATTCTAGAAGGAAAACTGACTTTCTTGAAAATAAAAATATATACTGCTTATTATTCTCTTGAACCACAGACTAACAGACACAATACAGGGTGCGGCAGAAAATAATGCGAAAATTTGTTCTATTTCTATCAAATCCCATTTTCAACTAATTCAAGCAATAATATCAACATTTTCGAGTGCAGTTATCTTAATAAAGTCCTTTTAAACAAATTTATTCAATGTGTCCTCCATTTTTATTAATAACATCCTCGAGCCGACGCTGGAAGCCAGAGCATGCCTTTCGGACATAGTCCTCCGACATTTACTGCCATGTGCGTGTTATGGTTGACTGCAGGGTTTTCACACTAGGATGTGATGTTTTGCAGGTTGTGTTTCAAGATATGCCCAAATCGAATAATCCAACTGATTAAGATCTGGACTGCTAGGGGGCCACAAATCCTTCGGTCAAAACTTCATGTTATCGTTCAACCATTGTTGGGTTCGATTGGACGTGTGACACGGCGCTCCATCCTGCTGTAGGACAACGTTTTGGTCCTCGGAAAAGTTGGCCTTCACCCAGGCAAGCACTTGGTCCTTTAAAATACCGATATACACTTCGGTATTCATTTTAACTCAAGCATCAATCAAAAACAGGCGGCATTCTCAAACCGTTGGATTCCACCAAGCCAAACATCATGACACCAGCCGGATGTTTGGTTTTAAATTTGAATTTCACTTTTTCCGGAACGTTCTCCATTTTCTGCGGTGAAATAAACCGGTCCGTGCGGCTGTTGGCCACAGCTTCGATACTGAAAAGCTTTTCGTTGGAGAACAGGATAATCATTTGTTTTTCCTTCTTCAACAAGGAAAGCAATCTCTTGGAACGAGTCACTCGTAGTTCCTTGACCCGGTCCGTAATCAAGTGGCGTTTCACTCTGGCTCTGGAAGATGCATGCAGGTCTTCTTTGATGATTCTCCGCATGGATTTCTCCGAAATATTGGCTTCCTTTGCAAGTTTTCTTATGGAACGCACCGGGTTGCGAGCAATTTTAGCACGGACCGATTTGATCACGTTCGGCGTGCGTACAAAGCGCGGACGTCCGCTTCCCGGCTTCCGCTGCTTAGGACCATCCAGCAGGGATTTTTTTATGCGGTAAATGGCACCCTACCACCTTGGCAATCTCTTTTGGATTCTTCTGGGTGAGCAACAAACTGGTGATCACTTCTTTCGCGAACATTTTGACGAATTTGCAATAAAACAAATAGAATGCTTGGTTGCAGCACTTGAAAGTAAACATAAACAAATACACTTTCGACAGAAATTAGTCACTAGCTACACGAATTAACCCAATACTCAAGTTTGAACATTTTCGCATTATTTTCTGCCGTACCCTGTATTACTACTAATCCTATTTTTAAAAACGTTTTTTGACGAATTAAAATCAAATTCGTCACAGACAACATTGAACGTGCGAAGACATGAATCCAGCGGATTTTTTCGATGATATGGAACTGCAAATAACGGAGAATTCTGGAACCTTCGAGCTGGAATGTTGAACGGTTTTTGAGCAGTTCAGAGCAGTCTATAGTTTCCGCAATAACATCGAATACGAATATCCGCTGCATCGTAGCTCGTCTATCTGAAAGTAGCTAATTTTAATATGTTGTTAGTTAGTAGTATAACTGTTGATGGTTTAAATTTTGTTCTACATTAATACATTGTTGCCCTAACAGTATGTTTCACATATATCAACGATGTTTAGCAGTCAGAGTTGTTCAATGGGATATGTCTATGTTTGAACCATTCTGACACTCTAGAATACATATAACTGCTATTGTTCTTAAACGGATTGTAGTTCTTTGACTTTTAACTATTCTCAAAAATATAAAAGTATATTTTGAATGGCCACCTCGCATTGAGATGCACGCCTTTAAACGTTTCGGGTAGTCATCCACGATGGCCAAGAATTCTTCGACAGATATTTGTTTACTTTAATTGTTATGTTATGTATTCTCCGAGCGTGGAGTAACGATTATGATGTAGAAGGAGATGTTCGCTCATCGCCATGAGGCACCAAGAGTGAACATTAATGTTTTTCTAGAATGATATGAAGAGAAAGTGTTGAAAGTTCCGTCAGTGTACGGCAGGCTTGGAAACATAGCAGATGTTTGGAAAATTGAGCGAAAAGGGCATGTGTACAGTGGTACTCGAACCAACGACATTTTTGCCTAACATCCCACTGCAGGGTAGGTTAAAGCACGGACTAAATCCGCCACTTCAACAGGCCTTCAATACTGTTTCGTTCACATCTTCGTAACAGAAATGTCCGAATGAAAAAATCAATAGCGTTCTATGAGAATGTTGTAGCTTCCATTGCCGTCAACAGAACTGAAATCGGTTCACAAATGGCTGAAAACCTATGCGACATTATTTGTAACGCACACACCACACACTACACCCCCACACACACACACCACAGATGTGCTCAGTGCGTCAGGCTGAGTCGATGGTATATGACGCTCGGCCTCTGGGCCTCGGATAAAAAGTCGAGTTTTCAAGCGATCTTAATACGCTTCTTTTGGTGTAAGAAGGGTAAAAAGGTAAAAATCGACACTTGTTTTCCAAAAATTATTGATAATTTGAATGATTATGAGCATTTCGAGTTCTGATCCTGCCCAATCACTACCTGGTGAAACATGTTTTGTGTGTTTCAGATGAATAGTTTAAGCTGGAACGTGATTACCGCAAAATGAAATTTCCGGAAGCCTCAAAATGCCTGCGAAAGTGAAAAGAAAGTGTTGAAAGTTCCGTCATGTACGGCAGGTTGGAAATCGAACGATGTTTGAAAAATTGAGCGAAGAGCATGGGTCAGTGATACTGGCCATGGACGTCATCTTTTGCCTAACATCCCACTGCGAAGTAGGTCAGGCACGGACAGATAATCGCCACCTCAACGGGCAAAAGATGACGTGTGGGAGGCTATCGGATTCAAATCCGGTGAGTTAGAAGGCCTTTCATCTTTCGTTGAAAAGCTTGGGCAAATACGTTCGCAAAGACTAATCTTTTTTGCTCCATGAGCCGGCACCCAGTCTTATTGAAAAAACACATTCATTTTGCTGAAATGCTGCGATACCCAGAAGCTACTGTGTCAGTTAGTAGCTTCTGATATACCACATGATCCACTTTCACCCCTTGTCGATGAAGATCAAAGGGGTTTTGTCCAAGCCATGACAGAAGCGGGATGATGACTCCTTGAAATACTTCCACGATATTTGAAAGCAGCAGGAAGCAACTGCCAATCACTTTGGTGGATGTGATGCTGTTCGATTGTGAAAACTTTTTCATCGATGAACAGCACTGACCGATAGCGGCCCTCGGATACGTGGTTCAGGAAAACGTTAGCTTTTCTCAACCGGTTTGCTTTCATGGTGTCATTCAAGGAGTTGCACAGTTTATATGACTGAAGCTTCAAATCGTCGTGGGCTAAGGCTCCAACTGAAGATTTTGAAATTTTCAGTGATTTCGCCAACTTTCGGATGGAAATCAAAGAATTATGCTTGATTCGTCGCTGGATAATTTCTTTTTCCCTGCGCTATTTGTCCCTTGGACGTTCCGCATACGGTACGCGAAACTTAATTTAACAAGCGTAAAATATCCCTGTTGAATCCACTAAAGGCGTAAACAACGAAGCTGCACGCGTGTGCCATACAACAATATGGCATCTTTCATACAACAGGCTGATTCAGGCGTTATTTCGTTTGATTTACATGATTCCAGATCTAACGCATTTCCTTATATGCATTAGATAGCGCGAAAATTCATTGTTTCTTTTAGCTGTGTAGCTTTTGCCATATCAGGTTCGCTGAAACAGTGTTTTCTTTTCGAAAAAGTACAATTACACCGGCGCGCAACTCATTCGGCTTCATTTTGAATGAATTAGAAATCACAGCTGTGCCAAGCGCACTGCGTATAAAGATAATGGGTCAAGGTGCTAAACCATGTAGGTATGCTAAGTTTAATCCAATTGGTTGTGTTGGGGCATGCCGATAAAGTCTGTACGGATAATTTGTAGACACTCTGTAATTAATCTAATCTTTATTTTACTACCTTATCTAAAATTTTTACAATTTTCACAGAATATGTTTGTTTGAGTTATACACTTAACTCACATGGAAATCAGTTTTTTTTTGTAAAATGTGCTCAATTTCATGAGATGAAGTACTGAGTTAGTACATTAAACTGGTATAATAAAATAAAACTAAAACCGCTTTAAGTATGTTTTGAAACAAAGTAAAGTTTACACTTTTTGATTGTTATTTTTGTATTCTCCCCAGCGCGGAAGTAACGATCTTTGATGAAGTTTTTTTTCAGAAGCAGATAATTTATCATCTCCATGCAAAGCGCTAGGAGCGGACAGTAATTTTATTGCTAGAACAAATAGACATGAAGAGAAAGTGTATTGATAGATCCGTAAGGGAACGGCAGGCTTTGAAATTGAATAGATGTAAGTTTGAAAACGAGCGGAGGGCATTTGAACGGTAGTATACGATCAGGCACATAAGTAAAGTTTCTTTAAAAAATGAAAGTCAGTCAATACTCTGTGATAAATGATGTCTTCTAGTTTTTATTCCCCAACATATCCATAACTATCTTCTACGCGTTGAAGATAGTGGCCCTCTCAGCCATCGTAGAAAAATACAAACCAAACGGCCTTTTTCAGGGCCACTAAAAGCTTTCTAAAGAGTTCTAACAACAGAATCAAATAATTATGATTGTAGGTCGAACTTTTAGTGTATGGGGATTAGATTTGGAGCGTAACGAATTTCGGCCATTCTTTAAACAATCAAGCGATTTAGATTGCACATTGCTGCGTAGTCCTACGTCACCTTTGCGCACAACCTCATTGGGCTGTACCTTGTAGTTTGTTAAATTATTTTTTGCTGTGCAAAGAAAAAGTAGACTGAAGTGAATCGATCATCAAGGATATGATCTTTCCTAATGTTACGCGAGATTTTCGCTTCAAAAGTACGAAAAGCTGAACAGAAGAAGACGTATTTTAATTGGCACCCAAAACATTCGAAATCCCTTCGAATTTGTTTTTGTCAGTTTGTCTTTCAACGCTGTATAACAATCAAACAACCACAAACCAGGAGAAAAGTTTTTGCACCATCCAACTGTCAAGTTTCATTAATTATTTTTAATTGTTCCCATCCGAAAGTGACGACTCCTCCAACGCCAGTAAATAATAATTGTCGTCATTATCAAGGCTTGAAAATTCGATTATTTTTGCCGCTCGCGGCCAAAAGCGAACAGCAATTAAGGTGCATCTTTAGTTTTCTTATGTCCAGCCGGGAAGGAAAATTCGAGAGAAACATGGAAAGTGAAAGGACTCGGAGTGGTTGGCCGGAACAGTCGACTGCTGGTGTTCATGGCAACGACGTCAATCGGTTTACTATTCCCCCATGTGCTTACCGGTTGACGGACTACTGAGGTGACGAAGAGGAGAAAGTGCCTTCTTCGCTGTCCTTAAGGCGCATGTCTCTCTCGCTCTTTTTGTATCTGTCTCCACACAGTGCAATCATCCCAAAGTTTTCTCGCGAGGGAAAATTTAAGGAACTCGATGCAAATGACCTTTGCATGCGTGGGAGGTGAATATTGAATAATGCAAAGTTTGACGGGATTTATTGTTGGAGAGTTGATTAGAAATAGGAGCACCGAATGCAGACGAAACAATCTGACGGCCGTTCCGTTCACGCGAATTCGACGCTGATAGTTCAAACGGACCGGTATCAATGTTATTGTACAAACAGATCGTTTTCATGCCATATGGCACGGCATTATCTTGAATCCAAAAATATTCTCGTTTTTTTTTCTGTCACTCTCTCTCGGTTTTGGTTCGTTTCCAAACCGAACATATTTGCTCCGAAAAATTCCCTTTCGCGCTGAATCTTATCGTTGTTGTCAAAGTATTCGAACTCGACCTGGCATGGCTAGGTGTTTGTAATGTTGTATTAAAATCGCATTACTCAAATGGATTTGCATGTTTACCATGTGTCCCCCCTATCCCCCCTCGGGTTGCGATGGTTCCCAACCAGATTCTCTGTGTAGAAAGCGTTCGAAGTGCTGGTGTTTGTTTGTACACGTTTTCCTTTCAATATATTCCACAGCACACTTTTCGTTTTTCGTTTCCCATCTACACTGCACAACGCGAGGAAGCGCGATCACAAGCGGCTAGAGCTCCTTTTCTTGTAACGAACACATGTTTCAATACTCCTACGGAGCAGAAGGCGCGTGAATCGATTCTCGATTCGATAGCAGTAGTCCGAGTCGAATTTAGTCGACGGTTGACATTCAAGCGAATAGGTTTGGGTTCGGAGTTAAGAGTCGTGTGCGCGGAACCATTCTTTCTCCCCGAGTGTGGAAATCAGTGAAAATTTGGCCATCACTCACCTCACCCGAACGGTCTCGCGGTTGGGAAAAACAGTGCAGCTTGGATTGAACCTTGAAACATCAAGGGGTTACGAACGGCTTTTTTTCCACCTAAGTGGATTCTATTGATAGCTTAAGGTGAGTCGAACCGACCTTCAAATTGAAGTTTTTTCCGGAATAGTTACGTCGGTGCTACGATGCTCGGAAAATTTATCCACGCGTAATTTACCTCAGACAATAACCAGCTTTGTGTCGGTCTGAGAGAAAAAAAAAACCATAATAGCATATCGGTGTAAACAATCTCATTCTGATAGTTTGTGCCGAAAATGGGACAATCAACAACCAGAGTCGAAATTCGTCGAGCGTGAAAGTGCGACAAAATAACCTACTTCCCGGACGTGTGGGAGGTCAAGTTCGTTGTAGATGTAAACGATCAGCCAGCCTTCTCGGTGTCAAGTGATTCGGTAAATATGTCACTTGTAAATTCTGTAAGCCCAAGTGACAACGAATGCTGTGCCGTTTTGAGGTGTTGTAATACAAGAAGCGAACGAGCGGCCAGCTCCAGGGAAATCAACGATAATTGAATGTGATACGCAATTACGGTGGATGTGTTCGGTGTAGTGTTTGGATTTGTCACCTCTGGGTGACATAGAATGACTTTCTTCAAAACAAATTAATCATTGTGTTAGCTACTGTGAAACAATCCTTCTATAAGGATTATCTGGAGCTCTGAGTTTGCCGTTGTAATCAACCTTTCAGTTGTATGGTGCCGCTGTGAACAAACTTCATTTGGGATTCCGAAAAAGTGACACATCTCTATTTTTGAATGTGGAGGCACAACAAGAACTATTCTTATTTTCGTCTTCGGATCCACTTGATACGGTTTACACTGGATTCGACTCAATTTGAGTGCATCATCTCAAGTGGCAATGGCAGTTTTCTCTATTGATCTGTAACATATAGCATTGTTAAAATAGATTTCAATTTCATTATCCAGTTTCAGAGTAACTGTCCTAATTTACAACATTCTCTTCAGTCCGTTGTATGCTACAATTGATGGAACTAACGATGTTTAAACAACGACATATGCGATTATCATCCTCTGATCTCTAATCAGCTGAGATATCCTCAAATAGTAAAATTCACGAAAAGAATTCATCCCTGCCATAATGCTCATTTAGGTTTTCAACGCTGGCTGGAAATAGTCTGTTGTTGACGGCGTGCTTGTTATTTCTTAATGGATGTACAAGCAAAGGCGGCTTGCAATTGATACCCGCCCGCCTTGTTACTCTGATTCTGCTCTTTTTCTTTTTATCAACAAGCATGCATTACATGCTTCACCTCGGAAGCATTTTTAATTACTTTTTTTTCTATCGCTTGTTGTTATTGACTGTACTTGAACAATATGTAATATAAAGTGCTGTTGAAGCCAAGGTGGCGACCGCTTCTGACTAGTAAACGATAGTTTTTGTTTTTTGATTAATGAATTCAAAATAGAGGCTGTCGACAGAATTATTGCATCACATTGAAAATATCGCCATATCGAACTTTTTTTATTGATATTTTCTCTAATGAAAATTAGGTACTATTTACTGCCTAAGCTTGACTTCATTTCCAAGTTAGAAGCCCCAGTTTTGTGAGAATTCTGATCACTATTAAGGCATGCTTGCAAACATTACTAATACTTGCCATGTCATTTTGTTGTCTTTTTTTGTCTACTTGATTTTTGGCAAGACCAGACGTCTGCCCAGTTGCTTCTTAACAGGTTCCACCGCCAGTATTGAAAAATCCAACTAAGGCTAAAGTGAGGTTAAACATCGTATCGTCCAAAACTGAAATTGCTAATAACTTCCTAGCTACTTTTCCAACTGTAAGGAATTAGTCAGTATCGTCATTATCGTCGATTTTCTTACTCTTTTATCACCAATTACTGGGCTTAGACAACTCGGAAAACTATTTTAAAAGAGCGCCATCTACGACGTTTAACCTCACTTTTGCGTTGTCTGGATTAATCCATAATGGCTAAACCAGATTTTTTTTCGCATAACTTGTGAAATGGTTCTATATCTTTCGTCGAATCTTTCGTCTGTGAATAACGTTTCTGAAAAAGTGTTCGTGATAAAATTAGTTGTTTAAAGTGCAAACTAGCTTCGCAGTCTTTGATTTGTCGTAATAAATCAAAGAGAAAGCCAATGAAGAGAATCGATCGACAATGCTAGGCCCTATCCAGCTGTATAAGCTTGCAGCCAAAAAGTCCAAAAATTGGGAGGAGGATCAAGACTGGATTTATAAACAAGAGGAATGGAGCAAAATCGAACTAACCTAATGAGTAGCTGTTAAGCAACTTTTCTCTTTCTTCTGGTTAAGATATGATCGCTGAAGAACAACTGACCTGGTTGAAACGATGAGTTCATATTGGAAGACTTAATCCCTCTTATGGAGTCACTGCTTTCTACAAAATCTTTCACGTTTGATTCGTGACAGAATCCGAGCAGACAGGTCTTGAGGTTATTCTAATGCAAATTAAAAGACATTTCAGCTGTTCTTCGGAGGCTTCAAAAGGACCAGTAATTAAAAGGCGAGATCCCACACGTTGTCAACTACTCTGCACAGAAAAAAAAAGATGAATTTTAACAGGCGCATACAATTTTCCTACGTTCAAGCAAGAGTAAAAATCAAAATAGTTGCAATCATACATAAAGGGTGATACGGTCAAAATTTGGTCATGGGAAAACACGTGTAAATCGGTGAAATCGTTTATTTAAAAAATCAAATTAAATTTCTTTTTCAAGTTCAATTAGTATAAAATTCAGGAAAAATATTCAGTTAGGCTTCCGCTTTTCCAAATCCGAATTGCCGGGCTTTACGCTTGACCCCTGCCATCAGATTTTGTACAGCCACCTTGTCCACCTTCTTCGCCGCAGAAAGCCAGTTTGCCTTGAACTGCTGCTCGTCCTTAGCAGTTTTTTTGGTCTTCTGTAGGTTCCGCTTGACAATAGCCCAGTATTTCTCAATTGGGCGGAGCTCTGGCGTGTTGGGAGGGTTCTTGTCCTTGGGAACCACTTGCACGTTGTTGGCGGCGTACCACTCCATGGCCTTTTTACCGTAATGGCAAGATGCCAAATCCGGTCAAAACAGTACGGAACAACCGTGTTTCTTCAGGAAAGGCAGCAGACGTTTATTCAAACACTCTTTCACGTAAATTTCTTGGTTGACAGTCCCGGAAGCTATGAAAATGCTGCTCTTCAAGCCACAGGTACAGATGGCTTGCCAAACCAGATATTTCTTTGCGAACTTTGACAGTTTCGTGTGCTTGAAAATATCTGCTACCTTTCCTTCCTTTTGCCGTATAAAACTCCTGTCCCGGAAGCTGCTTGTAGTCGGCTTTGACGTAGGTTTCGTCGTCCATTACCACGCAGTCAAACTTCGTCAGCATCGTCGTGTACAGCCTCCGGGACCGCGCTTTGGCCGTCGTATTTTGTTTATCATCGCGATTTGGAGTCACTACCTTCTTGTAAGTCGATAGTCCGGCTCGTTTTTTGGCTCGATGCATGGTTTTAGACGATACACCCAGCTTATTTGCGGCATCTCGGAGAGATAGGTTAGGGTTTCGCTTGAAACTACCGGCAACTCTCTTTGTCGTCTCAGCGGCTTCCGGTTTTCGATTTCCCCCCGATCCAGACTTCCTGGCTGTCGACAAACGTTCCCCAAACACTTTAATTACATTTGTAACGGTTGATTTGGCAACTTTTAGCGATTTTGAAAACTTTGCGTGCGAGTAGCTCGGATTTTCGCGATGCGCGAGCAAAATTTTGATACGCTGCTCTTCTTGCTTGGACGGCATTTTGACAACTAAAGAGTGAATTCCAAAATCAAAATAGGAGCAACATTCTGCACACACACACCTTCAAAATGAGGGGTGTTCAGGTTTTTTAAATGCAAAATTGAAAGAAATACGTCAAGTTGATATTGACCAAATTTTGACCGTATCGCCCTTTATACAAAACTTCGATAACTTTTCAAATATGTCCAATGAATATTTTGAAACGTCCACAGGCTTTATAGGATAATCTTGTTAGTCTTAGGTCATTAAAAACCTAAGGTCTACAATTGTAGCAGTAGCTTTATGGGCTTTACAAAAGCAACTTAGTTTGTTGCATGTTAGCATGAATATCCCAAGATTATCTCATAATGCCTGTTGGTCTTCCAGGGTATTCATTGAATATGATTGAATATATATCATAATGTTGTGAAGTGGATAAAGCTACAGTTACAGAAGTGGATCTTAAGTTCTTAACTCCAGGACAGTTTGACGACCTAACACAACTCAAATGTATATATCCTACTCTCTTCAATCATTTCCATGTTATTGAGCACCAATTTAATCAGACCAAATTGCTTCTATAATAACGCTTGGAAAAATTTAGACCTGAAACGGTTATTTTCAAAAATATTTATTATACAATATGAACGGCTTACCTTTAGTAGCGTAGTCCGACGTTATCATTCCGAACAACCCGAATGAGGCTGTATCCAAACAACTCAAATGGGGCTGTAACTTCGAAACTCTATTGTTCCTTTCCATAAGATTTCATGTAGATAGCTATAATTTTTGTCTGGATTTATTAAAAAAAAAACTTCCTTAGGGCCTTCTAAGAGATGCTATTGAAAATTCTCAAAACTTCTAAAAATTGGTATTCATTCTTGACTTGAACTTTCATTCGTCCGAAATCGTCCAAGTTCCTTAGGAACTTCCCTTAAGTTTTCTCGAAATTCCCCTAAAATTTTATGAAAACTTTCACGGAACTCTCTTGGCACTTTCCAAAAGTTTTGAAACCATCCATCGGAAAATCTCCAAAATGCCATTAAGACGCCTTTAAAGTTCGTTTGAAACTCTGAAGATTTTTTCGAAAATTGCTTAAAATTATCTTTCAACTTTCTTAAAATTTTCTCGAAACTGTTCTACGCTTTCTATTTTGGTTTCTTTGATATTTTCACTAAAATTCAAAAAATTAAAACTTTTTTATAAATTCAATTGAAAAAAAACTTCTTCTGAACTCTACCAAACGCTTACCCAAAGTTCTGACTTTGGGAACAAAATTTCCCAATCTCAAGTTACTAGAAACATTCTTGAACTCGCTTTTGAAATTCCCCAATGTTCCCTAAGAAACTTCCCAGGATGTATTAAAAATATGGCTGGGAATTTCCTCAAAACTTTCTTCACATTTTCTCTGAACTTTGTCAAAAAATCCTTCGAAAATTATTTAAAGTGCCCTCCAAAATTAGCTTAAGTTCAATACTTTTTCGCTCCGAAAAACTTCTCGAAACTTTCCTTTAAACTTCTACGAAGTTCCCTTGAAACTTCTTCAAAATCCTTGCAAAAGTATCCTAAAATTATCTTAAATGCATGTGATGAAAACTTTACCTATCAAAATTAGATCATTAAAGGATTCTCAAACTGAATTTCGCTGTCATGAGAACTTTCTCTAAAATGGTCCCGGTACTGCTCCCATCTCCCCATGGGACTTTTTCATTATAATCTTTCAACCATTTCCCAAGGTTTTGAAACTTTTTATCGAAACATTTTCAAAGGGTTCTCCCCGATCCGAGAAATGTTGCAATTATGAGGAGACAGTCCTGTGATCATCCAAATTATTTCATTTGGGTGCCACGGTGGTCCCTTCCTTTCCTCGTTAGTACATTTTGGCGTGGTCATTTCATATCATACCTTGTGTTAGGAGAAAACTTTGCTGAAATTAATACTGTCATTCACTGTTCTTTATTTACTGACTAAATTTTGAAAAACACTACCAACATGTCATGTAAATTTCTGTCCCCTGAAACCGACACATGCCAGCGTCCCTTAGCACATAAGAATGAGTTGAAAGAGATGAGAAAATAAATTCAATCAGACACAACATTTGTCAGCTTCCGTATTTATAAGTTCCATAAGACACAATTTTACACTAAGTCTTTGTTTACATTCCCCGAATTTTTACAAAGACGAATTAGGTCTCGTGTATAATTATTTTTTTTAATGTGTTGGGTATAATATAGAGAACCCTAATACAAAATTTTAGTCATTCATTCATGGGTGGCGATGGGTGGTTTAAAATCGTTAATTTTTGCTTGACATATGCGTCAAAACGTTATGTAACATCCAGGGAAATGGGCGTGAACGATAACACTTTTCTATTTTATCAGATAAGCTACTACAGGGTGCGGCAGAAAATAATGCGAAAAGTTGTTCTATTTCTTTCAAATCCCATTTTCAACTAATTCAAGCAATAATATCAACATTTTCGAGTGCAGTTATCTTTATAAAGCCCTTTTAAACAAATTTATTCAATGTGCCCTCTATTTTTATTAATAACATCCTCGAGCCGATGCCGGAAGCCAGAACATGCCTTTCGGACGTAGTCCTCAGACATTTACTGCCATGTGCGTGTTATGGTTGACTTCAGGGTTTTCACACTAGGGTGTGATGTTTTGCAGGCTCGTGCCTCAACATATGCCTTCACCCAGGGAAGCACTTGGTCCTTTAAAATACCGATATACACTTCGGTATTGATTTTAACTCCAGCATCAATGAAAACAGGTGGCATCGTCAAACCGTTGGACGCCAGCAAGCCAAACATCATGACACCAGCCGGATGTTTGGTTTGAAATTTGAATTTCACTTTTTCCGGAACGTTTTCAATTTTCTGCGGTGAAATGAACCGGTCCGTGCGGCTGTTGGCCACAGCATCGATGCTGAAAAGCTTTTCGTCGGAGAACAGGATTATCATTTTTTTCCTTCTTCAACAAGGAAAGCAATCTCTTGAAACGAGTCATTCGTAAAGACTGTATTCGATGAAATTTGGACACACAAAATAGAGCACCAACAATTTTCTTTGAGCCCGATTCTTTTCAAACTTTCTGCAAATAAAGTACTACTAAATGGTTAAGTTTTGACATCATTGGTTTATTGAACCTCTTCTCCCAACCCAAATGCCCGCACCTTTGCCTTGACCCCTTTCATCAAATTTTGGGCAATGATAGGACCGACTTGCTTACATACTTTTAACCACACTTTCTTTAGTTCAAGTTATTTTCTATCAGTTTTGGAGTATTAACGAGCTTTGCCTTCACGATTGCCCAACAAAATTTCAATTGGGCGAAGTTCCGGAGTGTTTGGAGGGTTCACGTCTTTTGGTACAAAAACTACATCATTATCTTTGTACCAGTCTAAGACGGGCCGGGCATAGTGGCAAGATGCCAAACCCGGCCAAAACAGTGTCGGGCCATCGTGAGATATCAAGAAGGGCAGAAGTCGTTTTTGGAGGCATTCGTCCTTGTAGATTTGTCCGTTAACGGTCCCAGAGGTGATGAAGGGCTGACTCATTTTGCCACATCCGCAGATCGCTTGCCAGACAAGGAATTTTTTGGCGAATTTCGACAGTTTTTTCTTCCGTACACTCTCCGGAACGGCCAACTTAAAGGTGGCGACGTAGTGTTCCTGTTCTGGCATTTGTTTGGTGTCGGCTTTAATGTAGGTCTCATCGTCCATCACAATGCAGAACGGTTTTGTGAGCCACTCCCTGTACAGTTTTCTTGCACGAGTTTTGGCCACCGAGTTCTGTTTATCGCTCCGGTTCGGTGCCTTCTGGACCTTGTACACATGTAATCCAGAACGTTTCATTGTTTTCTGCACAAAACAAACAAACTTTGCCTTTTTCGCAACATCCCTGATCGAAATGTTGGGATAGCGCTTAAATTGAAATTAGTTCCTTGACCCGGTCCGTAATCAATTGGCGTTTCACTCTGGCTCTGGAAGATGCATGCAGGTCTTCTTTGATGATTCTCCGTATGGATTTCTACAAAATACTGGCTTCCGCTGCTTAGGACCATCCTGCAGGGACTTTTTTATGCGGTAATCTGTTGCCAAATGGCACCCAACAACCTTGGCAATCTCTTTCGGCTTCTTCTGGGCGAGCAACCAACTAGTGATCACTTCTTCGCGAACATTTTGACGTATTTGCAATAAAACAAATAGAATGTTTCGATGCAGCACTTGAAAGTAAACATAAACAAATACACTTTCGACAGAAATTAGTCACTAGCTACACGAATTAACCTAATACTCAAGTTTGAACATTTTCGCATTATTTTCTGCCGCACGCTGTATTTTATCATATTTGATGAATTATGTGAAAAACAATGGGTTTGATTAGATTGGCAGGGCTCAGAATCAGCATGACCATCAATCACGATCGATGTCATCGATTACTTTTCCTTATCGTGTAAAATTCCTGCTCATGCTGACAACCATGCGTTCACTTCACCGATTCCTTTCCGATGACTTGGCAGATGCATTCACTATGTTCAACATTGCTTGTGACTACTTATGTCCCGGATGCTCAGATCAGAAAATGAGTAAAAAGATTAGAAATTTCCTTTAATTCCAACTACCTTTATTGCTTATCTTGACAGATACGCGTATTTCGTCTACAATGTGCAGACATCTGCAGTGTCGTGTGCATTAATAATCGATCTGGGGAATTAAATGGAAATTAAACAGCTCACACTTTCCAGGATGAATCCAATATTATTCAAAGATTTATCCAGAACCGAGATCTACGTAACTTTCATTGAAAACCAACTCCAATATTCAATAGATTCAGATCCATCAAACCAGCCGGAACCGCTTCGTTCACGTTGCTTCGAATGCATCGTTTGATGGAAAATTTATCACCATTCCTCGATTGGATGGCAATATTGCCAATGAATTACCTAGCTTTGACCGACCGATCAAAGTGCACCAGCGCACAGTGCCCAGTTAATATCAGTTTCCTTAATTGAAATGTATTCGCTGATATTGCATGGCGCGTCGATGATGAAGCGATTGCCGGGAGGTTCAACCGAGAACAGTTACAAGGACCATTGACGACGCCATTGCCCCATTATCGATCGATCGAGAGATAGTTTCATTTTGTTCACCACTGTTGTTTTGTTTGCAGCGGTACGTCGCTCGAAAAGGTTGTGCAAAGGTCAACCAATTTTCCACAGTTACCACAAGCCGCTGATTGTTGTCTTATCATGTAATTTAGGAGCGTGTTACGGCGACTATCTACCCATTTGATTACATTCTCTTCGTTATTTACAAATATTTCAATCGCCGTTGGCCAGGAAGGGAAGAAAAATAAATATATTTTGAATGATAATACATGTTGGTCTTCCTGCAAGAGGCATCAGTTCCAATGCATGTCAGCTATATGGATTTCGTTTTGGGCGATAAGTGTCGCTTCGTGGCATATCTGCTGGGAAGAAACCGAGAGAATGTCGGAACGCAACGGGCAGAGAGAGAGAGAAAGATTAGGCCGATAAGGCTCCAAAATAGAATTATTAAGTTTCGAACTGAAAGCCGGTTCTGATACTTACCTATTGGCCAGCAACAACATTCCTGCGGGAGAGTGAGTGGGATTACAATACCACTGATAGCGAGACTTGTGTCGCATAAGGCCAGCAGAGGAAGCGGGAATCTCGTTTATCATCGTCACAGCACGAAACCAAGAAAGGCAAATTAATTCAACAATTCCATTGGTGGACAACGTTTCAAACTTTTCGCCCGCAAATGGCAATATCGAACGTAAAATGTCATCCGTTTTTGTGAATGTTGGACCGGACCGGTTCCGGCCTGCTTTGTATATTGATTACTTTGTATCGGCTTACCCGGTTCGATGTTGACAGCATCCACACTGCCGTGTGATAAAATATTACGAAAATGGTTACTGCGACGTGGGAGAAGTCGGAGTGCTGTGGCTGGAAAATGCACGACTAAATAAAACTGGTTTATATTCGATAACTACGAGCAACGATCGTCTGCGTTGCGGTAATTGTTTTCGTAATCTGGTTCGGGGAATCGAATGTATCCCAGTCGATTTGGTAAATAATTATGTAAACTTCGAAAGTTGCAACCTAGAAAATCCACCGCAGCGTGCCACTGTAAACAAACGCGTGGGTGCACTTAAGCATTTTATGACTAAAATTTTCCGCCAATACCATCTCCGACGATGACGCCGAATCCGGGCGGTGGTGCGATTAAAACCGGCGGACGTTGTGTCCTCTGGGTGACCTCAGGGTGGACGAAAATTTTCGATGCTCCACTTACGAAAAGCTGACGTGAACGAGGAAAAACAAACCGAGCGCTTGTGGTTGTGCTGCACGACACGAACGCCACGAACCAGTCGTAGTCTTGGTTTTTTGTTTACGTTACGCCATTCGCCGGGTGTGGATGGAAAGCGATGCGATGACGTCACCACTTGGATTTTGGACGCCGGCGCTTTCCGATCCTCGGGCCGGGCGGTTGGCAGCGGTCGGTATGGTAACGGTCTAAGGAGCACGTGACTCGCTGCAACAGGTCTTACGTGCGTCGTTTTGGCATATTTACAAGTTATAAACGATGCCTACTGGCTTGTTTACTGCCATCAGTGGCGTGCCATAAAATATGCCGATACGAGTTTTGGTTTTCATTATCATTGTTTTTTATGCCCGCCCACTGTTCGAAGCCACTGGCACTGTTGGCAGTTATAGTTTCGGTTTATAATTTTTGATAAGAATCTTGGAGCCCGGTTGGTTTATGGAATTGGTTGGGGATTTTTGCCATCACTGTTATGAATTCGAGATGCGGCTGACCCTCATAGCCGTTTTTGCTGACAATTAACTATAATTAGTAGCAACGTAATTCATTGGGAGCGAGCTATAGCAGCTGGATTGGAATCAATAACAAACAGGACTAATCAGTTAGCTGACCATGTTCTGATAACCCCTTGATACTGCTACTGAAGCCGGTTCAAATGGATCGTTATGTTGATTCCAAAGATTGAAGGTAGTTGTTCTACGAAGGATGAGAATTTTTAAAATCGTGCCTCACTGAACAAAGTGTTACAAAAAATGGAATTTCTATTGCCTAACAGCATTCGATGATATTGCTGTTGCTTCTTAGGGTAGGCGCCCACTGATGTGGCCACCATATGGCATCACATAACATGCTGAATCTTCAATTTGAAGTCTTACGCCAAGCGCCCACTGATGTGGCGGAGGTGTACCTTAACCTTTAAGGCCCAAACGCAATGTGGACGGAAACGGTACCGAAAACGACAAGTTTGACAGTTGTCGAAAATGACGTCGATATGTCCAATTGAAATCAACTTGAATCTTATCAGTTTTCTATCCGACAAGCTGGTTTAATTAGATTGGGCTATTCCGCTTCCGTTATCACTGCGTTTGAGCCTTTAGGCACAGAAGGCACTGTTGAAAAATTGACGTGAACTCAAGGTCAAACTACACCTTGATTGTAGGTACCATACACCTTATTGTTTTTTCAGTGTTTGTAGCATCCCGGAGCTAATCAACCCTGAAAATGCGGATACATACTTCATATTCGAGGTTGAAGATGCAAGAATTCAAAATAAAAAATAATCTGTATTCATTTCGAAATTAGTCAATGTAACTCAAATTTTTAATATTCAATCACTCATACATTGATCTTATGAAAGAAGTTATGAAAGTGAGTAACTTGAATTCGATTTAGAGTAATTCCGAACGAGCGTGTAGCCTTGATTGCATAGACTATTGCACGGAAAAAGATAACCTCACTTTTGACCATGAGAGTGTGAGAGATATCAATAACCGTCGTGTTCCCCGGCCTTTTTTTAAGGCTTAAGCTTAATAATTCGCCCTAATAACGTAACTCTCACCAACACACCCTCAAGTATTGTGTCAAAATAACATAGCGGATCATAACAACAACAAAAATACTAGTACCGAAAGGTACTGAAAAGCGCAAGAATTATGGCAAGGTGCAGACTGCAAGGTGTATTTCGGACCTGGCGGTTCTACAACAGTGAACCAATTTCAAATCGCTAGTTGCATATTGATTGTTGATATACACGCTCAAAACACCCTCTCTTTCTCTCGTATTACTATCCCTTTTTTTCAGGCGGAAAAGTTACTCAATATTCGTAAAAAGTGAATCTAGTCAAAAATTGAGTAGATCAACTTTTTAACGAAAATTGAGTAACTTTTCCGTGTGAAAAAAAGGGATAGTAATACGAAAAAAAGAGAGGGTGTTTTGAGCGTGTAGTTGTCAAAGGAATAAAAAAGAAATTGCGAAAAAAAAATCTGAACACAAGGGCACTAGTTGAAGTTCATAAATAGATATTTAACACTTTTTCACTGTTAAGCTGAAATGCAGAATAACAATTGAGTACTACAAGCAGTGCCTTGGGTTTTCATAAAATATCAATGAGAAGTGAAAATGATTTTATCCCAGTGTAACGATGATGTTTACTTTCCGGTTTTCATGGTTAAGCCTAGTATGCAGCTGACAAGTAAAGACTTGAAGTAGTTTTTGCCATTTTTACCGAAGTACTTTTGACAACTGCTTCAGTATGGCTGAAATTTCAGTTTTTTTTGCGGAATAATCCAACTGAATTTGAAATCCAACATTTCTGACATTTCGAAATTCATAGTGAAAATGAATCTGTTTACATAAATGAATATCAAAGCATTATGAAAATCGAACGTTCATTTTTCTGGTTACGTTTGTTGTTACGAGTTATCATTTGATTTTCAGATGGAACTAATAGTTAGTCAATGTTATGTTGCCTGAAAATCGCCGCGTTTGATCCTAACGAGCATGACTTTTATCAAGACTGACTACAAGCCTAAAATTGTCATGCTGCTCCATGCTTTAAGATGCAAAAGTAATTCGAAATGCAAGGATGCTCCCAGAGCGTGCTGAAACTCTTAATTAAATGAGAATGGAATATATACCCTGCTTGTACACGATCTTCAGTCGAAGTACTCACTTCGCAAATTTTAAACTGCCAACATTATCCAGGCTGCGTCAACCAGCGTCTCCATGCTGAAATGCTGAAAACCCCATTTAGCCTCTTTTGTTTGTCATGTTGCTTCATGCTAAAATGTGTTGATAAATGCTGTGGAAAAATGTATCTATGTGATAAAACCACAATGGAACTGGCTCTCAGCTTCGGGTCTTGACAAAAAATCCCTACTGAGCCCTTGCGGTACGTCAAGCCGGCCAGTTTAGCGCAAGGGCTCACTATTCTGTTGCATGAAAGCCCAAAAACGAGGGTGTGGACCCGGAAGCAGGAGCACCCACAGGAAACCCACGAAAAGGTTAGAAAATCCTTCCAACGAAACGCTCTTATTACAGGACATGAACTGTAGGCAATACACATTAGGATTTCCGCCTGAGGGTTTGTTGAAAATAGGGCTACCAAACTCACTGTAGACTGTTGGAAGACAATAAGACCTTTGCCGGTCTCGATATGACGATTTTCATCAAGGAAGGTACAATTAACTATAATTTAGAAGAAAAATTAGTAATCCCCATTTAATTCCAACTACCTTTGCTTATCTTCGACAGATACGCGTATTTCGTCTACAATGTGCAGACTTCTTCAGTGTCTCGTACTAATAACTCGACTGTCGTACGAGACACTGAAGAAGTATTCCACTAAACAGCTCAAACCCTCTAGGATTCAAGGTACAATTGTCAAATTACCACAAATCCCTCATCCAACCAACAGTTCGTCTGGCACCCCGTATTCCACCTTACCCTTTGTACTGTACTCTTGACTACTCGACGAATAGAAATACTCGTCAATCGTGACTGGAGAGCAATAATTTTTTGATATAAAAAAATAGAATTAAGTCATTAAATGTATGTTCCAGATATACCGTGCAAACAATCTGTTAAATGGGAGAGGTTTCGGCTCTTCGCTACTGCAACTTGTTTCATATTTTTTCGGCCAGTTCACATAACTCAAAATTGAGTGAAACTCGAATGAGTGGAGTTGAAAGTGGAGTCATTCAAAATTGAGGATATCGTTTTAGGATTGACAAAACGGTCTTGTTGGTTGAATTCGACCTGAAACGGAATAGATATTACCTTGAAATTTATCTTAACACACTTCTGGGGCCTGTGCACAAACCACGTAAAGGGCGAACACGAAATTATTGCGACACATTCATCAGGACATAGCTTTTTTACCATTGGGTAAAAATCAACCAAATTTTGCACACTTTCTCATTGATGTGTACTGTTTACATGCTGTCGAACTCGAAGTCGTGTTTTTCGATTCAACAAAAATGGAGGTGAACCAACGCGAGTCGAGAGAACAAATTCTTTCCAAACACCTGGAATTTCCTGACCTGTCACACCGGCAGTTGGGAAAAATGTTGAACATTCACCATTCAACCGTCTCCAGAGTGTTGAAGCGGTTCCAGGAGTGGTTGACGTTGGACCACGGCAAAGGAGCTGGAAGAAAACCGGGACCGGAGAACAAAAAGACGGAGGGAAAGGTGAAGCGGATGATTAAAGCAAATCCCAACGTCTCAAGCCGTGATTTGGCTAAAAAGATCGGCATGTCGCAGAGCTACGTCCAGAATGCAAAGAAGAGAGCTTGACTACATACATAAAAGGTACAGAACTTCCCAAACCGCGATGAGCGGCAACAATCGACGGCTAAAACTCGGGCACGGAAGCTCTACAAGAAGATGCTGATTTTAAGCAAATTCCGGGGTTGGAGTTTTTCACCGACAAGAGCAAGTTCTATGTGGACGACAAATTTAAGAAGAAGAAAATGTCGAAGTTCGCCTCCAAATATCTCATTTAGCAGGCCATCTGCTCTTGCGGACTGAGGAGTGAGCCTTTCGTGACAAAGGGCACAGTAAATGGCAAGATCTACAAATCTGAGTGCCTCGAGAAGCACCTTTTGCCATTCTTGCAGCAGCACGACGAAGCTCCGCTATTTTGGCCAGATTTGGCATCATGCCACTATTCTAAAAGTGTCCTGGAGTGGTATGAGGCCAATTCTGTCCATTTTGTTCCAAAGGACATGAATCCGCCAAACTGTCCGGAGCTGCGCCCGGTGGAGCAGTACTGGGCAATGATGAAGCGGGAACTTCGGAAGAGCAAGAAGACAGTCAAAGACGAGAAGGACATGTTAAGAAAATGGAAAAAAAACTGAGAAACTGGTACCGGATGACACTGTAAAGACTTTGATGGAGGGCATCAAGCGAAAATGCGTTCAATTTTACACTCAAGGCTCCATCGATTAACTTTTCTTTTGATTTTTGAAGTAAATATATGTATAAAACTACCCTAAAATTTTGGTTTGATTCTAAACATTATAAGAAAATTGGCATGACATTTTCGGTGTCGCAATAATTTCGTGTTCGCCCTTTACCACCCATTGTAGCACGGAAACTAAGTCCGACAGCTAAGGTATCGCGCTTATGCACGTTTTCGTTTGTTTTCAGCGATAGCAGCAATTTCCCAAAATATTGATTTGAGGTATCCTAAAAAAGTTTGTTAAATTATTCAAAAATAACATGTATACATTTTAATTTGCTGTTGCCATGGTCACTATTTGCTGCTTGATGTTGATATTATAACAGCATTACGTTTTTATTTTTGCTGGCCTAATAATTATTGCTCCTGTGTAAGGGAGTTCAAGACAAATGGACATATAAAAACAACAAGCAATTTTTAAATCATCAAAGAAGTAAAATCAATAAAACAATATCATCAAATATAGTGATATTGTGAGTTATGATACAGTACTGTCAAAAATTGAACTATAACATCAGACACTATCCGAATGGCAAACAGCTCAGATTTGGAAAAAGGTCCATTTGCAAACCGGAATTGAAAAATACATTAGGTAATAAGTGCAAAAGCCTACCATAGATTCAGTTGCAGCTTCTTTTATCCAATTAGATTCTAAATCATAATGATAATTGGACATTTAAGACATAATAATTTAAAGTATATACAACCAGTTAGGAGAAATTATAAAAAAAAAATATGTTAAAATATAAATCCCGAAAATACCAGTAATGATAAAAACGATAATGATGATGATAAAGAAGATTGATAATGGTTATGAATAAACAATGTCCTATGAGATAATATATATAGTGAAGGGATATTATAATATGAACTGAAAATTACATGTGTGCCGACTGCTGTTTCGTTGCAATTGTAGACAAACTTGCTCATCCATTATCAACCAGAAAATTTAGACGATGTATGACAGCCAAGAGAAAACAAGATGCATTTTAAATTTTAAATTATTTTAGGATACCTGATGACCTGTAAGACCTGAAAGATATGAGAATGGAAAATTATGATATGATTTACCGGTCGCACCCCCTCACTTCGCTATTGTCAGATTGGCAACATTGCCCAGGCTATGCCAACCAGCGTCTCCATGTTTCAGCTGGCAGTCTTTTGTGATCATATGACTCGTGGAGGCGTGAGGTAGGAACTTGTGAGGACCGGGAGTCGGTCGCACCCTCCTTAGATGTTGTCAACTCACCATTTGAAGCCCATTAAAATACAGCCATCAAATTTCGACAAAACTCGTTCGTATAGTAATCGTGCTCACTAATGGCCACTAAATATTGTTTGCCAAATCACGCAGGGAGACACCTGGGTTATCTTTCACGAACTCTTTGTCCCTAGAGCCACTTTTATGATTGATGCGCTGTGCTTTATCCACACTCAGGGTATCCTTGTAACGTTTGATTACAAGACACTCCGTTGACTTTCGGAATTTTAACACTTTTGCTATTTTTGAGGCAGACCACGAAAGATTCACTAGATGTTTGTGCACAATTAATTTTCTTTTCTCAAGTTCCATGAACCGTAAATTCGAGATGCGTCGATCAATCGAGAAAAACTTTTCACCAATTTCTTCGTCAATGAAACATCAACAAATGCCTGTCAAACGTGTTTTTTTTTCAACCACCAGGAACGCGGTGGTGTATTAAACCGTGCGTCCAGATTTACTTTGAATCGAGCTTTAAGCGAGAACTTTTTTAAAACTTACTGAACTAAACCAGATTTTCCCACCGCTTGTGATACACAGCGATAAATGATCATGTTTATTATAATCAAACTTGGATTTAATTGCATGTTGTTAAACGCCGTTGAAGACTCACTCTCTAATGAAATTTTCCTTTTCCTCGGAAGTGAACCGGCCAATCAACCAATCAAAAGCCGTTGACCGTTTAATATGAACACAAACTCAAACCGATGGATTAAAACAGTCGAAAGTCGCGGGCCCCTCTACAGCCGGCCAACAAAATCACGGAAAGTGCCAACTTAATTTACATAATACCGCGCCCCGTGTGCTGATTATGCCGGTACCGCACGCCATTCCCCTACCCACCGCCCGTGCACTACTTTTCCTTGATCGGGTTGACACTGTCGGGTTCAAGTTTTGTTTTACGTTAAACTATATTATAAAACAGCAACGGGTTTCCACGTCCCCAAAAATAATCGGTTAAAAATAAGCTGCTCCTCACTGCTCCTCCGCCTACTTGGATCACGACGATGACGCCGACCGATCCGACCAAGCTCCGTTGTTTGCATACAAAAGCAGCAAGCAAATTAATGCGACTCGGTCTCAGTCTACTGCGATACGACGGTGCGAATTCTTCGCACTCCTCCACACCTATAACCAAGCCAAATAATTTGAAGAATTTGATACCCCGACTGTCGCGCGATTCATCTATTTGCGTTTGCGTGGTGGGTGTGGCTCACTCGGCTTTCACTCAGTCTATGCTGTTTATTTTCTTCTGGGCAAACAATGCTAATGGAAGGGCAAGGAAGTCAAACATATTGCATTTGCTCGAAGTAAGGGCAGTCTACCTTCCCACTTGGAAACAAAGTGCCGCTGTAAACAAAGTGATTCATACCTTCTTCTTCATCAATTTCGTTTCAGATCTCAATAAACCATGAGTAACAATGGACCGGGGGTCACAAACCCCATGCTGTACGATCCCCCGGAGGGCCAGGCCTCCAACAGTAAATTGATGCAGTTTGTAGCTGGCGTCGGAGGTAATTAAGCTTAAAAGTCGTCGTTTTCGTTCCATGAAAGTTCTAATTTCCCCCGTTTCTTTTAGTTTCGGTTGCCGCCATCAGTGCAGGAACCGCCCTCGGTTGGACTTCGCCAGTTTTGCCACAGCTGGCACTTCCAGAGCAATCGGGAAACGCATCCGTTACTCAAAGTCACAACGGCAACGTCACCGATTCGGGCTTCTATCTCACCGCGGATCAAGGTACATGCCAGCATGAATGTTATCTCGTTTTTCGGTTAAATGAATGCCTCATGGCCTTTGATTGCCCTGGTTGCTTATCTAGACGTATTTGGGTTTTATTGCTTATAGAGGATCTCGTATTTCCTAATTGATGGCGGACCTTTAATCAGTCGATCACGCTTGGCCCATGTGGTCGGAAAAAGAAGGTGGTTTTCGGCTACCGGTGTAGTCAACAACTGGCATTGTATTTTGTGATTTACAAAGTAATCGATTTACGACGGTATAAATTGCTTTGAGATTTGCAATAATTGCCATCATGCACGAGGCACGATAGGAAATTTTCAAGGGTAATCTAAATTTCTCTTTACAGCGGCTCGTGACGAACTGGTTGCTTTGATGTGTCAGCTTCAGTGTCATGATCTGATTGGAAGTGTTAATTGAGTTTATTCGTCTTCCGAAAAACCGACTCCATATGTTACCGAAGGATCCAGTTTCAGTTGGATCGGGGTTAACAAATTATGGTAGGAGAAGGCAGATGACCTCTGCTCGACCGGGACTGAGGTTTAATTAGTTTCAATTAATCTTTCGCTCTGCGCGACTGTGTAAACGTTCAGCATGCGTGCGGGCGGGAGTTGTTGGTGACATTCCGGTTAATAAAAGTTATATAAAAAATGCTGTCGTCTGTCACCCGTTGCTGGATGAGAATGTTTATTTCATCAGTCTGAGGCTGCAGCGTCCAGTTTGAAGTCACTCTATTAGCGAGACAAGCGCGGGATGCATTCTAATAAGTGTTTGTTGTCGCGAAAGGCTGAAACGGTGCTGGTCGGATGACGACTTAATGGATTCTTAATAGCTTCCTGCGAGAGAGTGAGACACAATTTGCTGTGTTCTATTGGTTTTAATTATGCTTGTCGATGAGACCACCCAAACCGCTGTAAATAGTCCACTCCTTGCTTGTTAACTTCCTACTCATCTGTCGATAGTCGTATCCAAACAACAATTATCTCCAATTAGAAGTTGTTGCCGAACAAACTGCTCTCCGGCATCGATTATGTTTTCTGTCAATTGGATTATGACCAAAATCGAACCGCTGATGATTAGAACGTTTATCATGAGGAATTGACAGCACTCACCTACGATCGTTTGCATAAATACTTGCGTCCTATGAATTTCATCGCCTATTAACTTTTAGTGCAAAAGGGGAAGTCGGGTAGTTGCTTCTTACGCCCGTTGGATCCCATTTCCGTCGACTTACTCATACCTAGTAGTAAGTGAAACAACTCTCGACATTTCTGATCGTTTTCCTCCACGCCAATAATAGTTACTAGCAGTGGCAACAAAATGGGAAGAGCGATTGAGTTAGGTGTGGCCTTGAGTAAGTCCAATCTATATAGTAGCTATGAAGTATTACTTGGCGCTCGGACACTGCAGCTCGGATGATGGACATAATTTACATACTGATGTACGGCTTTCGCGGCCAAAGCCAGCGTCTAAGTGCGTCAAGTGCACTCGCACTCGAGTGGAATCAAGTTTCAAATTGCAATTTTACAAATGTATTCATCATAAAGACGGGAGCACGTCATTCCAAGCCACACTGTAATGGGATATCAAGGTCAATAGTGGATTGGATGAGGTTGTTTGAATAGGTTCAGGGCATAAATTTCTTACTATGCAGGATTGAAATATCAGTCTGTATTCAGATATTGGGGAACAGTTAGACATGACGCAACTTAATTGCAGACGTTCCGGGAAGCCTGAAGTTTGACTGAATCTCGCGGCATTTTACATTTCCTACCAGTTTATGATGTTCATTCCGAACTCAGAAGTCAAGCAGCAGCCTTCCTTCAAAGATAGCAGTAGTTCTTCTAGGTTTAAAAAGCCATTCAAAAGCTTTGAAGTTTTGATCTACCGACAGCACTGCAGATACTCTTCAAAAATCTGAAAAAAAAAACATCAGGAAGAATCCCCCAGTAGACTTCTGGAAGAATTCTTCAGAAGATTTATAAAACAAGCTACCAGGGACTTCTATAATCACTTTGGTGAGAATCTCCCAGTAGACTTCTGAAAGATGCCCCAGGTCAAAAAGGCCAGGGGACTTCGGGAAGAATCCCAACGGATGTTTAAGGAGATTTCAGGAAGAAGTTTCCAGATGACTTCTGGAAGAAGTTCTCAGAAGACTTTGGAAAAATCCTACAACAGGACTAGTGGAAGAAATTTTCAGAGGAATTTCGGAAGAAAGCCCAAAAGGGCTTCTGTAAGAAACACCCGAGAACTTCTGGAAAAAGCCCAAGAGACATGTGGAAAAAGCTCCCAGATGGATTTGGGACGGAACCCCCAGAGGACTTCTAAAAGAAGCCTGCAGATGACTTCTGAAGCAAGCTACCAAAGACTTCGGAAAGCCCTTTGAGAACCTCTTTTAAAGGAAAGGCTTTACAACTTCTGACGAAAGTAAACAGAACTTCCAGGTGACGGATACTTTTAACCGAAGACCGATAAACGGTTGAAATGTTTACGCAGACTTTTCGGTTAGAGAGATCAATTTTAGTTGATTTTTTCCTGAATCTCAATTGTTTGTAACTTAAAATTTAATTGTTTCCTAAATAGGCTTAGCACACTGCCCAAAAATCATCAATGTTGAATAACAATTGATTCCAGCAAATTTGAAGAACTTGTTCAGCCTTTTCTTCTAGCAAGCTGAATAATTTCTCCAAATTTGTTTGAACAAGGGGTTTGACACTGATGTTTGTTAGAAATTACAATTGCAATGCAGTAGCGCTCTTTGCACCAGGCGACTTCTACAAGAAGCTCCCAGAAGACTTTTGGAAGAATTACTTTAGATCATTTTAGGATGAAGCCCCCGAAGGACTTCTAGAAGAAGTCTCCAGAGGGCTTCTGAAAGAAGCTACCAAGATTTTCTGTAGGTCTTTTGGGAAGTATGTCCCAGAGGACTTCACAAAAATACCCCGATGAAAAGGATGCACCAGAGCACTTCTGTTAGAAACTCCCAAAGGACCGACTGCCACTTTGGACTTTTTAGAGACATCTCGTATTAACATGTTTGAACGGTTCTTGGACAGTTGCCCTCCTTTTCTGGCCATTTTACCGTCCATTGGACCACTTTTACGACCACTCACTTTCTTCTTTCGTACACTCAGACGCTCTTTGAAGGCTCTTATCGCACGAGACACAGTGGCATTTGCAATGCCAAGCTTTTTAGCGATCTATCGATAGGATGCCTCTGGGCTTTAATTATAAGTGTACAAACTTTTCCCCAGAGGACTTTTGAATCAAACTCCAAAGGACTTCTGGAAGAAGCTTCCACAAGATTTAGGAACAAAGCCCTCAGAAGACTTCTGATAAAAGACCCCAGAGAACTTCTGTAAAAAGCTTCTAGAACTTCTGAAAAAAGCTTCCAGAGAACAATTGCAATGCAATAGGGCTCTTAGTCCCAGGCGAAGCACCCAGAAGATTTTGGAAGAATCCCCCAGAGGACCTCTGAAAGAAGTCTCAGATTAAAAACCCCAGTATATTTCTGGCAAAAGCCAAAGATACATCAGAAAGAGTCCGCTAGAGGATTTCTAGAATTCGTGTTCAGTATATTGCTGGAAGAATGCTCCAAAAGACTCCTGCATGAAACCCCCAGAAGATTTCTGGAGAAAGACCTCAATGGACTTCTTGAAGAAGTCCAGAGAAAAAGAAAAAAACTCAAGAGACATGAGAAATAGGCTTCCAAAGGACTGTGGATGAAGCCCCTACAGGAATTCTGGAAGAAGTCTCCAGAGGAGTTGTGAAGCTCCCAAGTACTTCTAGAAGAAGCTTCTAGAGGACTTCTGTAAAAATTAAAAAAAAATCCTCCAGAGCACTTCCGAGAGGCTGTAAAAAGCTACCAGAGAATTACTAGAAGAAGCTCCTAGAGGACTTCTGAAAGAAGCCTTCAAATAACTTGCAGACGAATTCCCCTGGAGAACTTTTGGAAGATTTCTTCAAGGAATTCTGTTAGAAGCTCCCAGAAAACTAATTAGCGCTTTTAGTTCTAGGCGGCTTCTGCAAGAACACCCAGAGGATTTTGGCAAAATACCCCAGAAGACCACTGACAAATGTCTCAGATTATAAACCCAGGAGACTTCAGCAAGAAGCCCAAAATACGTCAGAAAGAGGACTTCTAGAATTTGCCTTCAGAGGATTGCTGGGAGAATGGTCCAGAAGACTTCTGTATGAAATCCCCAGAGTTTTTCTGGAAAAAGCCCACAGAGGACTTCTTGAAGACGCGTCCAGAGGGGCAAAACACAAGGGACTTCTGAAATAAGCTTTCAGAAGACTGCGGGACGAAACCCTGACAAGAATTCTGGAAGAAGTCTCCAGAGGAGTTTTGAAAAAGCCCCCAAGTACTTCTAGAAGAAGCTTATAGAGAACTTCGGTAAGAAACTCACAAAAATTGGAGAAAAAATCCCCTAGAGGACTTCTGAGAGGCTGTAAAAACTCCCAGAGAACTACTAAAAGAATCTTTCAGAAGACTGAATCCCCCTGGAACTTTTGGAAAATTCCCCCAAGGACTTTTGTTAGAAGCTCCTGGAGAACAACTAAATGAAGCTCCTTGAGGACGTCAAATAGAAGTTCAGAAACTTTCAAAGAACTTCTATAAAAAGTTCTCAGAAGACTTCTGAAAGAAAACATCGGGTTGTGCAATGCAGTAGCGGTCAGTATCAAAAAATAATGTCTAGTAAAGTTTTCCGAAGTTTTTAAATTTGTTTGCAGAACTTCTCTAGAAGAATATTGATTTTCAGGACCTTTGGAGGAAAGTTTGACAGTTTATAGGTAACAAGATTCTGAGGATTACATTTAAGGACTTCAGAAAAAATCAAGTAAGACTTCTTGAAATTACTCCATACAACTTCAGAGGAAGCCTAAAAACCTCTAGAAAAGGCAAACAAGTTTTGAAGAAAGCACAATGAATTTCCTAGCCTATCTCAGCAATATTCAGTAGGAAGCTCTCTAGTAGATCATGCAATGAACCCCTCTGTGGACTTCTGGAAGATTAAAAAGTCCAAGGGTGTGGACTTCTGGAAGATTAAAAAGCCCAAGTGATGTTTTGAAGAAGGCCAGGGGATTTCTGAAAAAAAAACTCCCAGACAACTTCTGGGAGAAGACTTTGGGATGAATCCTCAAAAAGGGCTTCTGGAACAAGTCTTCAGATAAATTTTGGAGGAATCCTCCTGAGGATTGCTACAGAATACCCCAAGAGTATTTAAAAAAAACCCAAGAGATTTGTGGAAGAAGCTTCCACAAAATTTGGGAGAAATTCCCCTGAGGACTTCTCGAAGAAGTCTCCAGAGGACTTATAAAACAAGCTACCAAGGACTTCTAAAAGCACTTTGGGAAGAATCTCCCAGAGGACTTCTGAAAGATGGCCCAGATTAAAAAGTCCAGGGGACTTCTAGAAGAATTCCAAGAGATGTTTGGAAGAAGGTCAGTAGATTTCTGGAAGAAACTTGCAGATAACTTCTGGAAGAAGCTCTAAGAAGACTATGGGATGAATCTAAGAAGAATTGTTTAGAGTATTTATGGAAGAATGCTCCAGAAGACTTTTAAGAAACCCCAGAGAACTTCTGGAACAATTCCATTGGACAAGGGGTGATTTCTAGAATATGCCTTCAGAAGAATTCTGGATGAATGCTCCAGACCACTTCTATAAGAAACCACCAAAGGAGATCTGGAAAAAGCCCTCAAAGGACGTCTGATAGAAGAAAAAACATAGGGGACTTGTGTAAGAATAAGCCAGAAGACTTCAGGACGAACCGCTAAGATAACCAGAGGAGTTCAAAATTACGCTCCCAAGGACTTCTGGAAGACTTCGGAACAAATGCCCCACGGGCCTTCTGAAAAAAGTTTTCAATGGACTTTTGACAGACGCTCGTTTGAACTCCTAAAAGAGGCTCCTAGAGAACATCTGAGAACATCTGGAAACAAAACAATCAGATGCCTTTTGGAAGAATTCCCCATAGAACATCTGAAAGATTCCCCAGATTACATGGCCCATGGGACTTCTAGAAACAGAACAAGGCACGTCAAAAAGAATCCCCAGAAGACTTCTAGAATATGCTTTCAGAGGAATTCTAGAACAGCGCTCCAGAGGAATTCTGTAAGAAATCCCCCGGAGACATCTGCGTAAATCACAAAATGCTTATGGAAGAAGCTCGCAGAAGACCGAACGTACCCTCCAGAGGACTTTTGAAAGATGCCTTAGATTTAAATGGGACTTCTGGAAACTGCTCAAGGCACCTCAGAAAGAATCTCCCAGAGAACTTCAAGAACATGCCTTCAGAGGAATGCTCCAGGGGACTTCTGAGAAACCCACCTAGAACTTCTGGAAAAATCCCAAGAGCCTTGTGAAAGAAGCTTTCGGAGTTATTCTAGAATATGCCTTCAGAGGAATCCTAGAGAAATGCTCCAGCTTCTGTAAGAACGCCAAAGAAGACTTTTGGTAGAAGCCCCCAGAGAACTTCCAAAAGCAGCACCTAAAGGAAACAACACTGGAGACTTGTGAAAGAAGCTCGCAGATGACATCGGGATGAAGCCACCAGTGGAAATCTAGAAGAAATCTCCTAAGGACTTCTGGAAAAAGCTCACAGAAGACATTAGAAGAATCTTCCAGAAAACCTCTGAAAGACTCTCTAGATTTAAAAGCCCAGGGAACCACTTGAAGAAGATCATGGCTCAGGTAGAAGAATCCTTCTGGAATATGCCTTCAGAGAGTTACTGGAAAAATGCTCCAGGATACTTCTGTAAGAAACCCCCAGAGGAATAGTGAAAGAAACGCCGAGAACAAAAAATACTAAGGACTTGTGGAAGAAGAGCCCAGAAAACTTGGGATGGAGTTCTGGGCGGAGAAAGCCCCAAAGGACGTTTGAAAATGGCTTCGTCTGGATGACTTCCGAAGTATGCCCCATATTAAAAGGCCAGGGACCTCTGGAAAAAGCCTGCAAAAGGGCTTGTATAAAGAGCTTCCAGTAAACTTTGTGACGAAGCCCTCGGCGGAAAAAGCCCCCAGAGGACTTTTGAAATAGGCTTTCAGAGTTTTCTGGAATAATCTTCCAAAGACTGTTTTGAGAAGTCTCCTGATGGCTTCTAGAAAAAGCTTCCAGATAACAGCTACATGAAGTTCCCAGAGGACTTGAGAAAGAATCTCAGAAACTCTCAGAGAACCTCTAAAAGACGCTGCCCAAGGACCTGTGGAAGAAGCTCACAGAAAACATCGGGATGAAACCCCAGTGGAAAATGCCTCCAGAGGACTTCTGAACAAAGCGACCAGAGAACTTTTGAAAAAGCTCTCAGAAGACTTCTGGAAATGTTCCCAGAAGACTTCTGGAAAATGTTTCCAAGTGACTTCTTCAGGAAGCTCTTACTACTGAAGAAGCACTTAGGGAACTTCTACAGGAACCTTCCGATGACTTTAGGATGAATCTCCCCAGGACTTTTGTAAGAATTCCTGATGGGCTTTTGTAAGAAGTCCCCAGATTGCTTCCAGAAAAAGCACTCGGAGAACATTTAGATGAAGCTCCCAGATGACTTCAGGAAAAAGCTCTCTCAGGGAACTTCTCGAAGAAGCTCTTACAAAACTTCTGGAAGAAGCTTCCAAAGAATTTGTGGAATAAGCTCCCTGAAACATCGGGATGACACTCCAGAGCTCGAGGGCTTTGGGATAAGCTATAGTATGCCCCAGAAGCATCAGTCGAATAACGTGTTCAAGAAAATTTGAGAAGTTATTCAGCTTTTTAGGACTGCTTCAAATTTGTTGAACAAACAGTTATTCAGAATTGATGAGGTTGGGCAAAGAACTACCAGAGAATCTAAGGACATTACTAGAATCCTAAGAAGTCTGAGAATCAGATCAGCTAGATACCTCCAGGAGAATTTCTAGAACGAACCTCAACGGAAGTCGGGAAGAAGCCCAGTGGAATTTCGAACGTAGCAATCAGGGATTTCTCAAAGAAGCCTCTGGATAACTTTTAGAAGAAGCTTCCTGAGAACATTTAGAAGAAGCTTCTGGAGCTCTTCTAGGAGAATCTTTCAAAGGGACTCTCGGGGCGAAGATCCAAGAGGACTTCTGGGTGAAGTTTCCTGAGGATTTCTTAAAGAAGATCTCAGAAGAGCTCTGGACGAAGTTCCCAGAGGACTTTTGGAAAAAGCTACCAGAGGATTTCTGGATGGTGCCCCCAGAAGAAAAAAAACCAGGGGACTTGATGAAGCCTTCAGTGGAAAAAGCTCCCAGAGGGCTTCTGGGAGAATCTCACCGAAAACAAAGCCCTGAGAGGACTTTAAGAATATGCTCCCTGAGAACATTCAGAAGAAGTTCTGGAGGTCTTCTGAAAGAATCTCCCACAGGACTTCTGGGTTAAGTTCCCAGAAAACTTCGGGTGAAGTTCCCAGAGGGCTTTTGAAAAGATAGGCTGAAGCCCCCAGAAAAAACCTTTGAAAGAATCTCACCGAAAACAAAGCTTCCAGAGGACTTTTAGAATACGCTTCCGGAAAACATTAACAAGAAGCTCCCAGTTATCTTCGTTCCGTTGAGTTGTGCCGTACCAACTGACAACCGAATTCGCTCATTTAAAAAAAAAAAACGTTGGTATAATGGTAGCTTGAATAATCATCAGACAGTTGCCTTATACTGTCTGTTGACTTCCTGGAAAAAAATTGAAGAAGTTATTCAGCTCTCTAGAGGAAAAGGCCGAGTCCAAATTTGTTTGAATAAATAGTTATTCAGAATTGATGTTTGTTGGGAGAGGATGCTCCCGGAGAACTACTAGAAGAAGCTTCAAGAGGACTCCTTGATGCCCCCAGGAGACTTTTGAACGACCCTCAACGAAGGTCTGGAAGAATCACAGTGGACTTCTGAACGTAGCGATCAGGGATTTCTAAAAGAAGCCTCCAGATGACTTTTAGAAGAAGCTTCCTGAGAATATTTAGAAGAGGTCTTCTGGAAGAATTTCCCAGAGGAATTCTAAGAGAAGTTTCCAGAAAACTTCTGGGTGAAATTCCCAAGTTACAGAAGCTCCCAGGGAATTTTTGGACGTAGTTTTCAGAGGACTTTCGGAAGAAGTTACCAGAAGATTTCTGGATGATGCCTCCAGAAGAAGAAAAAAAACCAGGGGACTTGATGAAGCCTTCAGTGGAAAAAGCTCCCAGAGAACTTCTGGGAGAACTCCCAGAGAACTTCTGGAAAAAGCTCTCGGAGAACTGTAGAGCACTGGAGGAGAGTACTTCTATGGGAAACTCAGTGAGATGTTTTGTTGGGGTTAAAGGAGTTTCTTGGAGTAGTTTACAGCACTTCTGAGCGAAGACAGGACTTGGGTAAGAATCTCAAACTTGAGCTGCCAGCAACTCTTAAATTACCCAGGTTACTGGAGATGGCATGAGATAAAACCTGAAAAAGCCAGTTGCTTCTAATGCCTTGCTCTTGATAACTAATTATATGCTTGTCTTATTCCAGAAGAATTCTTTGCTAATTTCTTCCAACAACAGTAAAACCATAAGATCTTAAGCTTCTAAGGGCACTCCTATGACTTACAGACAACATCGCCAGTATCTAATTTGTACTGTTCATCTATCAATTTTGAGTTTCCCGCAACGATTGTATAAACATTGCACAAATTCAATTAACAGCTTAAAGCTAATCCGTCCTAAGTGTCGGAACGTGATCCTCTGCTACCGTATTAACCATTGTTATCAACTCGAATTACCATCATTCCCGCGCTCGAGTGTGTTGGCCTCTCCATTCCGCTTATCTTATCGTCAATTTCTCGCTCACGTTCCGCTCGTTCTGATTGATTTATTTATCTGACAGGTTCATGGGTCGGAGCGTTCCTGGCGGTGGGTGCTTTCTGCGGTGCCCTCCCGGCCGGCTACCTGGCGGAAAAGATCGGCCGCAAGTACACCACCATGTCGCTGGCCCTGCCCTATCTGGTCAGTTGGGCTCTGATCATTTTTGCCACCGGTGCCGAAATGCTGTACGCCGGTCGGTTCGTAATCGGTATCGCCACGGGAGCGTCCTGCGTCGTTGCACCGATGTTCATCTCGGAGATTGCGGAAACGGCCATCCGTGGAGCGTTGGGTGCTTTCTTCCAGCTGTTCCTGACGGTGGGAATCCTGTTTGTGTACGCCATTGGCCCGTACGTGTCCTGGACGACGCTGAGTGTGCTGTGTGCCATCTTCCCGGTGCTGCTGATTGTGGCAATGCTAGTCGTTCCGGAAAGTCCAACCTATCTGGTGAAACAGGTGAGTTTCGATTGACTGTTCCACGTGATAATGATTGTTGATGCAGGTACTTGAGTAGGTGTAATTGTTGTTTGTCGTTTCAGGGTCGTCGCAGTGATGCCGCAGCGGCACTCAAGTGGTTCTGGGGAGCAAACTGCAACACACAGAGCGCCGTCGAAGCTATTCAATCCGATTTGGATGCGGTCAAGGGCGAGGCAAAGGTTTCCGACCTGTTCACCAAGGTTACGAATCGGAATGCTCTGTTCATTGCGCTGCTGTTGATGTTCTTCCAGCAGTTCTCCGGGATCAATGCAGTCATATTCTACACGGTTCCTATCTTCCAGTCAGCCGGAAGCACCATGGACCCGGCCATCTGCGGTATCGTCGTCGGCGTTGTCCAGGTGTTGATGACATTCGTTTCGTCGGTGTTGATCGATAAAGCCGGCCGTAGGATTCTTTTACTGCAAAGCAGTTTCATTATGGGATCTTGTCTGGTCGTGCTGGGTGTGTACTTCAAGCTGCAGAACGACAAGGCGGATGTGTCCGGAATTGGGTGGCTTCCGTTGGCATCGGTGGTACTGTTCATCATCAGCTTCTCGCTTGGCTTCGGACCGATTCCATGGATGATGATGGGTGAGCTTTGTGCAGCGGATGTGAAGGGACTGGCATCAGCCCTGACGGTCATGTTCAATTGGTCGCTGGTGTTCCTGGTTACGAAAACGTTCGGCACCATGCAAGAAGTGCTGGGTTCGGATTGGACGTTCTGGTTCTTCGGCTTCTGGATGGCTGTTTGCACGCTGTACGTGTTCATCAAGGTTCCGGAAACGAAGGGCAAAACGAATGCCGAAATCCAGGCGCTGCTCGGAGGAAAGAACTAAACTAAGAGACTGGAATCACACACACACACCCACACACACCCACTCTATAGCAAATGTATGTGTAAGATTATACCTTTCGACGTTTCGACTCGAAAGGGGGAGTGCTTTAATCGTATATATTGCATGCATGTCTTGAGAGCCGGCCTTGCGCAATCTATGGAATCTATGGAGCCACGGGCGGCTGGTCTTTGGTTGCTGTTTTGTAAATATCGTTTTCCGTTCGTTCGTAATATATTCAATGTCAATTGAAAGCAATCACCCATCACGCATCGAAGGCCAATAGCAGAGGATTTTAGTTATTGGTTGTCACGTTCGAAATGTTTTGATCGGTTTTTAATCCTATTTTGGTCTGATATTACGTAATAATGTGCTTATTTTAATCTGTTTTTTAACTTTAACCCTTGCAACCTAAGTTATTACAAATTTAAGCAGCAAATTTTTCGAAAATTTACATATTTTACCTACGGTCAGTAGTAAATTAAGTTAATATAAATAAACTCATAAGCAAAAGTTACAAAAAATGATGTAAGCATAGTAAAACGTGTCCAAAACGAAGCGTTTCAATCATATCAGTTTCTCTTAAAAGGTAATCAAACAGCCACAAATTAATAGAAAAACAATCGACAGCACTGAAAAGTAACAAAGAACAATACCTCCGGATTATCTTCCGACTTCCTCCGAATAACAGACAAAAAGCCAACCTTCGCACTCAGCTGGCGCTTAACACTGGAAAATCGCTATCTTTAACGTGCCATATCAGTTTGCTGTTGTTGTTTGAAGCTACAATAAATGGAAGGAAAAAGGTGTTTGACTACAGCAGTCAGAAGAGGTTCAAAGCCACTATTTACAAACATGAACAGTGAGACGTAGTTGGTTCTTCACTTGGGAAGATTTTTGACTATCAGCCTTACTCTGCTTGGCATTCGAGGTGAGACGACCATTTTCACCTCACAAGCCTCGCAGAATAAGACTGTATGACTCACTCCGGGAACGAACACAAGCCCATACATCACAAACAAACTCATATACCCGCATATATTTACCGCAGCAATACTACAGTATCTGATTAAAAGGAAACCCCCTGGTCACCGAATCGCAGCATCCCGGCAATGTTCTATATCTAGTTATTGAAATTGATGTTCTCGTGAGCAAATCCCGTTCAGCGGAAACCTTCTCCACTAAATTGTGTAATTTCACGTAAAGTCATGACACATCTCTACTAACAGTAAATCCCATCAAGCAAGGAAAGCAAACCTAGACAAATTGTTAATTTAGTTGTAAAGATATTTACAAGCGGTAAACATAAAGTAAAACCCTAAGGAATTTAGGAATGTGTTGGCAAACGGTCGTTGTTTGCCTTAGATGATAACTGATGATGATGATGATAATGATGAATAAAGTTAATGGAAAATATTCAGCAGACCTTATTTCGAATATCACTGTCCTATGATCACCGCCAATCACTTGCCTTCGGAGGTCCATTCGTACTAGTCAAATATTTAGTTATTATACGATTGCTTTGGAGTCGCGATTGCGGAAAAGTATTTCCACGCCAAATCGAGAGTCGATCCGATGTGACCTTGATCGGTTGACATGGAACTCTGCGGAGTTTACACTGTGATCAATAAATTCGGATACACATTCAAAATGCATTGAAATAATGCAGACGCTATATTTTGAGTTTCTTGATATATTTAATGGAAAATACTATTGGGCTTCAAATGGTGAGTTGACAACTTGGCAGGAGGGTGCGACCGACCTCCGGTCCTCACAAGTTCCTACCTCACGCCTCCACGAGTCATATGATCACAAAAGACTGCCAGCTGAAACATGGAGACGCTGGTTGGCGTAGCCTGGGCAATGTTGTCAATCCGACAATAGCGAAGTGAGGGGGTGCGACCGGTAAATCATATCATAATTTTCCATTCTCATATCTTTCAGGTCTTTCAGGTCATCAGGTATTATAGAATAATTTAAAATTTAAAATTCATTTTTTTTCTCATGTCATACATTGTCTAAGTTTTCTGGGAGTTTGTCTACAATTGCAACAAAACAGCAGTCGGCACAGATGTAATTTTCAGTTTATATTATAATATCCCTTGACTATATATATTATCACATAGGACATTGTTTATTCATAAACATTATCAATCTTCTTTATCACCATCATTATCATTTTGATCATTACTGGTGTTTTCAGGATTTATATTTTAACATATTTTTTTTTTTTTTATAATTTCACCTAATAGGTTATATATACTTTTAATTATTATGTCTAATATGTCCAATTATCATCATGATTTAGAAGTATCTAGTGCCTTGAATAAAAGAAGCTGCAACGGAATCTATGGTAGGTTTTTGCACTTATTACCTAATGTATTTTTCAATTCCAGTTTGCAAATAGACCTTTACCAAATCTGTGCTGTTTGCCATTCGGATTGTGTCTGATGTTACAGTTCTATTTTTGTCAGTACCGTATCATAACTCACAAAACCATTATATTTGATGATATTGTTTTATTGTTTTTACTTCATAGATGATTTAAAAATTGCTTTTTGTTGTTTTACGTCCATTTGTCTTTAACTCCCTGTCAATAAAATCTTCTCTGTTTTCCTTACACAGGAGCAATAATTATTAAGCCAGCAAAAATAAAAGCGTATTGCTGTAGTAAAAATCAACACCAAGCAGCAAATAGTGACCATGGCAACAGTAGATTAAAATGTATAAATTTAATTTTTGTAAAATTTAACAAACTTTTTTAGGATACCTCAAATCAAGATTTTGGGAAATTGCTGCTATCGCTGAAAACGAACGGAAACATTCTTAAGCGCGAAAACACAGAACTCTACACTTTAACACTTTACAACATTTCTTATACTTCAGGATCCACCCAAAGAGATCATAAATAATAAATACCGAATGATTGCAGTATTTTTCATTTACATAAATATATACACTATTATATAAATATTTCATGGGAATGGGAGGGACCATCAGGGCACCCGATTGAAGCACTCTGGATGGAGAGAGTGGAAATGCCAACTCCCCATTGCTAACAGTTTGTGAATAGAGGGCGGGCTCTTCTCCCCGCCCATTGGGGCATCCTCATGTTAGTTAGCTTGCTCTTTTGACCAATTGTTCAATCTTGTTGTTGGAAGGAGATTCTTTATATCCCTGTGGATACGTATAGGTGATGTTGCCTATCGATCCACCCAACCCCTTTTTGGCCCTTCATACAATGGCATGATTAGGATAATCAGTGGTTATTAAAGCTTGATCAAGTCTAACAGCGAGGAGAGCTCACTGCTGTCGGACTTAGTTTCCGTGCTACAATGGGTGGTAGTACATATCATCATCATCATACATTTAATGGAAAATACTATTTATTTAGATTAACTACAGTAAATGTTTCGGAACGACTCCTCCTTTAATTTACTTTACCACATCAAACGTTTTTCGAACCTATCACAGGCACAGTGGGACGAAATAAAAAAAAAGTGGAACATGGGCATTTGCGGCGAAACTATTAGGTGTAGCCCATTGATGTCTTCTACAATGTTTCTACATTTTTTGAGTACTTTATTTTTGTGTTAACAAATTTGATTTAAGGGGTTTATGAACCTAGATAAAAAAATTAACTTTTTTATTTCTGGTTCAAATCGATAACCATGTATTAAAACATTGTAGATTAGGTCATTTTATGAAACTTTGTAGAAGACAATAACTTTCTATCTCTTAACTGGACGAAGTTGTAGGGTGAAAAAGGAATGCAAAATGTATTATCCCCTTAAAACTAGTTTTTTATCATAACTTTTTTATTTGAATTTTCCCATTTTTTAAATGTTCTACAGAGTTTAAGGTACTTTAAAAATACATTTTTTTTTGTAGAAAACAACATATCATTATCTTTTCATTTTAAGTATTTACGTCGGTTTTAATGAATTTTTTGAGCTATCTTCGAGGATGCGTAGATAACAGGTTAGCAGATATTAGCAGCCAAACTTAACGTTAGTTTATTCAACAACTGATGCCCTTCAAAATGATGTACATATTATAAGGGGGTCCAGGGGGGCTCCTAACAATTTTTTAGAATAGTAACTAAGTTTCTTATTATGTATGTTGCATATATAGTGCTTTTTTAATCTTTTTGAATAAATATTTAGAAGTGCTATTGATGTTTAAAAAAATGCCACTTTATTAAATAATGAAGCTTATTTGATAACAAAAAAAGTCCATCGTTCTACTGCAAATATTCCGAATTTTCATCGTTGGTCCTTTGGTAGGAATACGACATAGTTCCTTTGTCACCTATTGTATTTGCAGTAGAACGATGGACTTTTTTTCGTTATTTTTTTTCAAACAAGCTTTATTATTTAATAAATTGCCCTTTTTTTCCTTTTAAACATTAATAGCACGTCTAAATATTTATTCAAAAAGATAAAAAAGCACTATATATGAAATATACACTCAGTAGCAAAAACAAAGCCGAGCAAAATTTTGTTTGCAAAAAACTCCATGTTCAACCTCCTGTAACTTTGTCAATTATCAATATTTTTGAATGAAATTTTAACAGCACTATTAACAATGTATAGGCCTCATGTGACTAAAACTTCATGTTCATAAAATTTATAAATTTGAAGTTATCATAACATGTGTGAAAAAAGTCATTTTTGGACAAAGCAATTTAAAAAATCCGTATTTCTGTGAAAAAATTAGGTGGCAAATTAAAAATGTCTCTATTGCTTAAAAAAGTATAGCAAATATTGTGGTCAAAATTTGAACTGTTTCCAAAAAGTGGTTTTGACTACAGCTGGCGTCAAAGTTGACGCACCAACATGAGCATTTCCCTTTTTCACCCGATACTGACCCTGCTGAAATATCGGTGCAAAACAAAAGCCGAGCTGAATTCATCTTATTAATACACAATTTTTGTTACGCGTGAAATATTCCAAATAACTAGTGTAACCCACAAGGAACTTGGGTCTAAAAAAATCTAAAAATCTTAAAATTTAAAAATCTAAAAATCTAAAAATCTAAACATCTAAAAATCTAAAAATCTAAAAATCTAAAAATCTAAAAATCTAAAAATCTAAAAATCTAAAAATCTAAAAATCTAAAAATTTAAAAATCTAAAAATCTAAAAATCTAAAAATCTAAAAATCTAAAAATCTAAAAATCTAAAAATCTAAAAATCTAAAAATCTAAAAATCCCAAAATCTAAAAATCTTAAAATCTAAAAATCTAAACATCTAAAAATCTAAATATCTAAAAATCTAAATATCTAAAAATCTAAAAATCTAAAAATCTAAAAATCTAAAAATCTAAAAATCTAAAAATCTAAAAATCTAAAAATCTAAAAATCTAAAAATCTTAAAATCTTAAAATCTTAAAATCTTAAAATCTTAAAATCTTAAAATCTTAAAATCTTAAAATCTTAAAATCTCAAAATTTTAAAATGCAGCAATGAATGAAAATCGTGTACAAATTGGTAAATTGTACAAAAATTTGAAACAAATAAAAAAATAGTGAGGTTGTGTATAACACACGACCGACCGATTAACGTAGACTACGTTTAACCGTTTGATGCATATTATTATGTTCAACATGTTAGATAATTTTCATTGGTTTCATAGCAGAACATTGCAGCGTAGGTGCTGTTCTAATGGGACGTTGGATTCACATATGCTAGTATGCTAGTATTGACCTATGCTAAATGTGTGTGTTAAGACATTCTATGATTCGCATCTTAGAAATTATAAGATGAAATAACAACAAGCTCGCTTGGCATCGGCAGATGTTCGTTTACGCGCTTCCGAAATGTGCACATACGATTGACATCAAAATGATTAGATGATTGCATGAAATCCCACTTTCAGACCGTATCTCAAAACTTAGTTCCAAGAAATAAAACTCTTTCCAACGCGAATTGTTAACAAAACAGAACAATTGTTCATCACAGTACTAAATGGCATATAGAGAGAATGATAACTCGGAATATCGTATGAGAAAAGCAAAACCTTGTCCGTGATAGAAAATTTCCCGGATGAATTTGTACATACAATATATGCACTTTTTTTAAATTGTAAATACTTGAGCAAATTAAATTAGCAGTCGTGAAAACATCTTATTGCCTAGAGCAAACATCTCAAAAATCAATCAAGAAATGATCTAATAACTCGTTTAATGTTTTTATATTTCGTGACGGCAGCAATTTTTTTAATTTTTTTTTTGACATACAACCATTACTACAAGCCTGTTCTGTATTTGCGCTCCGGAATAATATAGAGAACGTTTAAATTTTCGAGCCGTTCTAGAAATTTTACACAACGCTTTAAGGTATGCGACGACAAATGGAACACTAAAACTATTTTAACCACCGCTAGATGCCAATTGCCAAGAATTTAGAACGGAATTTGGAATATGTAAGATAAATTCACACAAACTCTTTAACTAGGAAAATTTAAATGGTCCACATTTGAATTTAAACCTACTTGGTCTTTTGCAGAAGCGAATTATTGCATCCTTTGCTTCATACCAAAAATTGGCTAGGAACAGGATCAACACAAGCACCTTATTTTGCTCCTCATGGTTCCGCCCACCGGCTGGCTACAACCTGGCATCACTGGCTTGGTCAACCGATTGCTCATCACACAACTGCAAAACTCATGGCTACCTAGCAACGGTTGCCTAGCAAAATAGAGTCATCAGCTACCTGTTCAATGGTTGCTCGCCAGTGAACCCTCCAGGGTACTTGCTACTGCCAGCTGCAAATCCAATATTTGCTCCCCGCCACTCCACACAGCTTGAATAATACCGAACGAATGAGATAAATTGTGAAGGTGTACCCCTTCCATTCATGTTTCGTGATATTTTACGTACAATTCACTGACACGTAATGTTCAACTGATTTTTCTGGAGAAGATTTGGTAACGTGTTCAGGTGGTTACGTGGAATTTCACGTGGAAACAACGGGGCGATTTTTTGCAGTGCATGTAAAGATCTATCGTACACTGAAACATAAATTCATTGCTACTATCAACTCTGTGATGGGAAAGTTCTGTGCATGTAGTAAATTTAGCCTTCAAAATAAAATTTTAAAACATCACCTGTTATTTGCGTTACTTTCAAAAGTTTACAATTGTCGAAAGATAATTTTTGATAGCTGACTTGATACGCGGGAAAATTTGCAATCGATTGATTTAAACATCTCCGGACGGACGTTATTTTCAGATTTTCATTTGACTAAGATCGTATATAAAGCTTGCTTCAGATAGAATTGGAACAAAAACAATTGCCTGTATTTCAGTTATTTATTATTGAATTCAAGATCTTTTTTATACAAATGTAGCGTTTTCTTCATACTTTTAAGAAAAAATACGGATAAAATTATTCGTCACGGTTTCGAAGGAATTCTAGAATTTTTCCTGTAACACGGCTCATTAGGCGGCGCACACCTTCTTCGTCCACCGTTTTAGCTGTTTTATTCCACCAGGTCTTCATCTGATTGATGTCTTTGACAACCTTTCCCTTTGCCTTGAGTCTCCTCTTCATGATTGCCCAGTATTTCTCAATAGGGCGGAACTGAGGGCAGTTGGGTGGGTTAAGGTTTTTCGGAACAACCTGGACCCCTTTCTCTGCATACCATTCTTGAACGACTTTGCTGTAATGACAGCTTGCCAAATCTAGCCATAACATTACGGGATGGTCGTGGGATCGAATGAACGGCAAAATTCGTTTTTGGAGACACTCTTTTTGGTATAGTTCCGACGTCATTGTCTTATTTGTAACGAAAACTGACAAAATTCCCGACACGTGGGCGCCAAGAACTTCCAAATCCGTCCACCAGGAGCGCCACAATATGAGCAAAAGTTTGTTCCAATTCTAAATGAAGCAAGCCTTACTTTGTACGGAATGTGGTCTAGCATCTCCTAATCGTCTACTTTGCTTCATGAATATGAATATGACATGTTACATGATTTACATCTAAAAAAGTCGCTAAATTGTTTACGTTGTAGTGATAATTCCGGATAAGTTGTGGAAAAATTGATGCTTTCATTAAATTATTAAATAGTTTTTTGTTATCTACTCTTTGCAGCTAAAAATGTATCGAACAAACACGTGCTTTGTATGTTGATCACTTTATCGTTTACGTTTACAAAGATTTACAGGAACATCTAGTGTCTATAGAAGTATACCAGAAAATATCAATGGAAATTTGGAAATGTTTGGACATTTTTCGTATTATCTACAGCCCAAAGCTCGCTAGGAAACACAGCACATCTTGAACTCATGGACATCGATAGTTAAGGAACTGTTTTCTGACATTTAAATAAGCATACGTTGCCAGATTCAAACAAATTTCTTGCCACACACATGCTTCACCAGCCAGCTCAAAAATTAAACCGTTCTCGCAAATCTCGTTGACCGGATGCACAATTATTTCGTCTTTATAAATAACACCAGTGCATCCCAAAAGCGACACAAGCTGGTTAAAGCCAAGAACCAAATAATGCAAACCCAATATCATTATAAAATTCAACAACAAGCCTTACTAATTAGGCAGAAAGCAAATAACAGGTGATAAAAAATTAAATCCCAACCTCTCTATTGGTTGCACGCCGTAGATATCAACCTACTAGACGCAAGCGAGTTACCCGTAACATCTTGTGCAACCAGCATTATTCACTCAATGAGCAAACCCGTCAGCTGCTCAAGCGGTACTCACTCACCATGCGAGTCGGTTCCTCGCCAATCAACAATAGTTCATTTTATAGAATGAAGAGATAAAAGTGCAATGACAAAAATACACACATTCACTCTCCTGCGGAAACGATAGGGGGATAGTGAACAGAAACATTATTTTTTTGCTCTCCTCCCACGTGCAGAGAACTTTCGGCTGTAAATCGTGAAAACGCTCATGAATCATTGTTCTTTTTTCTCAGCATTTTAAACTTGTTGCTTTCACAATTAGCTTATTGCTTGCTCTCAACTTAGGGTTCTAAATGCTCTTCCACAGTTATTAATTGAGAGCTTTCGATGTCAGGTACCATTTTTGCCTTAGTATGATTGTGTGGCAAGTACAATCATACGCTATGACACTTAACGAAAAATTCCTTAACCAGACCTGGAATCAAACCCAACCACCTCCAGCATGCTGTTGCTTTGTAGCTGCGCCTTTGCCGACTGAGCTAAGGGAGCTCATGAATGAACAACATGAAACACGCGTATCTATCAAGATAAGCAATAAAGGTAGTTGGAATTGAATGGAAATTACTAATTTTTCCTCTCATTCTATGTATTTCATGTTGTATTTGTTAAATAAAATCTGAATTTCATTAAAAGCTAAGGGTGTGTTATTTTAAAATTTAGAATTTGGAATTTAGAATTTAGAATTTAGAATTTACAATTTTAAAAACTGTTTAAAAAAAAAGTTCCACACTCCGCTAGAACTAGATCTAAGCAAAAGATTGTACTATTCTCATTCCAAACTGAATTCATCATAATTGGTACGAAATTTTTGAAAATGTTGTTTAAAAACATATTGGCGCTATTCTTGTTTCGTTCAGGGTAAGGTATTATCTTGCAAACATCATTGTAGAATGTCCAAAGAAACTCTCTTCAAGTGTGTATTCAAACTCCTGGAGAAAGGTGTGACGTCCTGCAAGAGGTCTTGTAAATAGGTTTTGATTTGTTGAGTTCACATGGAATACATTTTTAAGATCGTAGGTACATTTTCGAACTTGAAGTCGAATATAAAAATTCGCCAGGTAAAGAAACAGTACTTACTTATAGGTTTGGGCGTTTTAAATATTGTTAGCATGAATAGGATCATTTTTCCACTCCATCTCAAGTGTAAGTCTAATTTCCGAATAGGTTTTCATAGGGTATCTGTCCCTTAACTCAGCCTATTTTGCAATGATCGATTACATTTTTTATTATAACTAGTAAGACACATGCAAAGATAAGTTTGATAAGACATTTGGTAGTATGTATCACGAAAAGTTACACAACTTTTTTTTATAAAGTCAGAAACATTCAAGGGATATGGATTTAATATCGGTCTATAGGCACGAAATTGAGTCTATTCATAGATGCAACTTCGTTCCATTCGATGGATTTATTACTAAATGCAGTCTATGTACGGTTTTATTTTCTAATATTATGAATTATTCGATTTACTTAATATAACATTTCACAAAACAAACTAAAGTTAAACTGCCTCGAAACACTTAAGTGATGTTCATATATGATTTATCAGCCATTCAATAATGAAAACATTATAATTTACTATACATTTTTGTTGTTGTTTGGTTTGTGTTTAGATGAGCCATTTGAACATAAACAACCGCAAACTCATGCCTTTCTAACAACCTTTATAATACGTTATTGATACAACAGGCCATAGTTGGAAACATGCAAAAAAATATGACCCCATTGGGTCTACGATATTTTTGTAAAATAATTGTTATTTTAGCTATGTGAACAGTTAGTTTGTAACGTGTAACTATTTTCTGCTCATTCAGACTGCATTATTTGCTTTATCGATTCAATTAAGCCTCATTTACATCACTTGAAGATCGTGTAGATCATCTGTTCAGCTTAACCAGTGAAATCATGATGCCCCAAAAGTTCAAGAAATCGAAAATTACGTCGAAGTGAACACTATAAGTTGATTAACATTGTCTCAATTGCTTCGGACTACATCGGTCATCCTAATAGCAACATGATTTTGTTGATTACCGCTAAATTAATGGCACATTTGGTACATAGGCCGAATCAAGGAGCTAGGCGAACATTACATCCCCTTACCCTATTATGATTAGTTGAAGAATACTGAATGCTCCATTGTGAACATATCAGTAAAATCCAAAACAATTGAAAATCATTCGAAATAAGAAAAACTAACCTTAACAAACAAGAGTACAATGTGTAATACCAATCAAATTTAAGATCTTATCAGATCGATCCACAATATGGCGTGGAAGCACACTATACACCTGCCTCCGACTCACCTAGGCAAACAATGGCAAAACAACAGCGGACCACTTTGTTATCAATGACTATTTGATAGGACTGGCCGGTATACCACCACGATGTCATCACTTTTGTTGCATTTCGTATAGCATCTGCCACTGAGGTAACGAGTGATCGAATTGCCATGGAAATTTTTGGTATGGGTGAGTAAGCTGGCATTCCATTATGGAACAAAAGTCGGAAATTTACAAGTGGTCATTATCATCAATGGGACGGTTCATTCAGACTGCTGCAAGTTTTGAAATTTACGCGCCACTGTGCTTCAACGATTCTAAATCATATCTTGAGCAACATCTTAAAATTTAAGCACATTTGATAGGAGACTGACATTGAACCCACCAACTTTTCGTTCACTGTCTTCTAGCTTTTCCCCAAATTCTTCTGACGAAAATTTCTATAGCTGCCGACGATTCTTTGTAGCCAAAAGTTAAATGAATAGGTTAGTGATTATTTCAGCGATTGGCAATCTTTTGGAATGATCAAACAACTGCTCAGTCAGCAACACTATATTGTGCAGTGTGACATAGTAGCCATGGATTTTGTGCTCGATTCTATGTTTCAAAAATACCAAAATACAAAGCCTGCTGAGCATTTGATTAAGCTCAAGCATAAGACACTTGCGACTTGAATGAATAACAGAATATGGATCTCAACCCGATTTCTAAATCGATTTGGAATATGAACCAAATATGAGCAAAAATTGAACCCATCACCTTGTTAGAGTCGTGCCGTCACAAACTAGGCCACCGGAGTCTCTTCTAAAATGCCAATGCAATACCAAAGCAATCTATTATACGTATTACGTCGATTGGCGCCACCATTATCTGCAGGCTGTGGCAAAATCACAAATTGACTGATAATAATCAACTGCTTCCGCTACCCCAGACAGGAGAGTCCTTCAAACCACCGCCGGCGCTCGTAATTAACAACCACCCTTCCTCATCTTCGAACCTCATTTTCTATTATCAAACAAACATGACCCGGGAGATAGAGCCTTAGTTGTGCTGATAGTTCACAACACCACCCTTCGTTTGGGAGGAGGTACGGTTCCAAATGCAAATTGAAAGCAGCGGACGTTTGCGAAACATTCTGATTTCCACTAATTGCTATTTTTTGAAAACCTCATTGCACAATCAATACTTTGTTTAGTGTGTAAATTTCTACAACAATTATACTGATTAGTTTCGCAAAACAAAGCCTTAACTTTATTTTCTCAACTGTGTGCGGATCGAGTGACCTTCCTCGGTCGGAGGACTCATTCTGAAAACATTTCATTTGCAGAATACATACATGTTTATGATTTACTCGCACTCGAATCAACGGTCGAACGACGCGCGTTAGTCCTTATCATGTCCGAGATGAAAACATTTAACGAATCTTCCGTTTCTGTACGGTCGGGGTTGATCCGTTCCGGTAGTAGTCGCATAGTAGTGAAATCAATCTGTGGGTCAGCTGCAAGAGTGGATCTTTCCGTGGCTTATTTGACTGTCTTGTCAGTTCACAATTTCTAATTGAACCTAGTGGCCTTTACAAGGTGAGTTCTTGCTGATGGAATGGATGCCTGGACGAATGTTGGAACAGCTCTGCAGGGTGCAGGGGGTTCACAAATTTGGCATCGATCTTGTATTAATTTACCAAAAGTGTATACTGCATAATTCACAGACACATATACTAACGCTATTCGCATGAAACAGTCTTTTGTGGATTTTTTGTGATTTTGTTTTCGTTATGGTTGCATTCAGTTTAAAAAAAAAATAGTTACGAAAAAATGGTTCCATTATGAATTTTAGCACCCTGTTACACATAACAACAGTATTGTTATAGTTAAAATATTTCAAAGTGATATATATTCAACAATAAGTTAAACTTCGAGGATGTTATACCCAAGCAGCACACTATTATCATAATTGGTTGCAGAAACTTAATTATGACTAAAACAAGTCACATTGATGTTTTTTCAACCAAATGGCAACAAGTCTTCTGTTGATCAGAATTAGTAATACTACAAGTGAAATGATTGGAAACGTCAACGACTGTTTTCTTAATATGGTGAGATCTACATAGGACTGTTATGCGAATAGTGGCAGTGTTGGTTATGGTTTATCTAAAAATCTGTGATACCTCTTGATTTAAAAAATCAAGATAAGTTCTGTGATTAAAACCTGAAAGTGTATTGTTTCTTTTTGAGTCAGTATTCATGCTAAATACGAAAATAACACAGAATCATTGTACATATCAATGAATAAGTAGAAGTAGAAAATGGTAGCATTTATAATCGCGAAAGATGTGTGTATGTGTGTATTTTCTAAGGCCCGGCGCTCACTGATATGGTGGAATTGTGACCTCAATAACATGTCAAAACATCACATCGAAGCAGTGTACGGGAAGGAAAATCTTCAACCTGAATCCTGAAGAACTCAGTGTGTGCAGCTGAGGGGGCAAACCCTTGCTCATTAATAACCCTCCCGTGCTTTTAGCCTTGGCTCCTTCCGGTACCACCCTTCGGTATTACTTCGAAATGGGATTGTGGTGAGAGGTTGTTAGGGGGGGGGGTTGTTCTATTGTGCTTTGAGCATTCGCTGGGTCTAACTACTTAGAACTGTAGTAGATGGCTAGAACCGTCTAACCTGCTGCTGGTCGTTGCGCCATCTACTTGGATCTCTACGACGAGCTTAGAAGACGCCGTACTTCCAACGTTCCAGATGTCCACTAATGGCACATCATCTGGACAAGATTATCCGGAGTTGTGTCTCAACCGCTTACGGCCATCATGCTGTTTCTCGAGCCGTCGAAGCGAGGACACGTGTTCTGTGGATTTTTCTGCATCCGCTCATCTGCGGCTCGCGGAGGATTCGGCGTGCCCGAACTTCCGCAGCGACTGTCTAATGCAACTATGCAACTTCAGCGTGTCGCCTACCGACCCATTGGGATTGCTCCGGAATTAGTAGATGGGTCCACCGACGCTTGGAGGAACTATTCCATTCACGTTGCCATTTGATCATATATGCAGCTCTAGTGGTTTTCCGAATACCTCTTGTGCCACGTTGGTCGTTATCCCCGCTATGACGCATACCGCGTCGTGTTACATTGTGCGGTGCGCGCTGACCACTCTCATGCACATTACCTTGAGCGTACTATCCAGCTTACAAGGTAGCTCTTAGTACTCGGTGTACACGGTGATTCACGCCAGTCCGCCATACCTGAGTATTGACAGAGTGACACTGGCCAGGAGCCTTCGCTTGCTCCGTTGCACCGCCGACATCATGGGGGATAGTGCCGATATAAGCCTTCTTATAGGCGTAATCGACGTGACTGATAAAAGATAGGTTCCCGTCGATCTTGACCCCCAAATACCTCAGGGAACCCTTTGAGGTGATAGTGCACTAATCGAAACCTGTTCCTCCGATTGTCTGTAATCAACCACACTAACCTCTGTTTTATAATGGGCTAGCTCCAGTTTCCTGGAGCGCATTCATCTCTTCACTTTGTAAATGGCGTATGTAGCCGTTACTGTCTTCTATGGATTCTCCATGGACCACTAGGGTGATGTCGTCTGCAAAACCGACAATTTTTGCTTCGTTGAAGAACTTTAGTCGCAACACTTCATTGTTCATCGTGGTTCAAAGAACTGATTCAGGATCAAACTTTGCGGAACTCCTGCGGAGATTTAGACACGTTCCTGATCCGTTTCTGTGTTGTAAACCAGTACACGATTGTAGAAGTAGTTTTCCAGAATCCTGTGCAAGTACACAGAAACTCGGAGACGTTGGAGCGAGTTGGCGATGGCCTCTCATCTGGTGAACGCGTTTCTCACATCAAGGGTGACCACTACACAGTAATGGAGTGCCACATCTGCATCCTTGGTGACGGACAGAACATCATCCACCGTTGACTTTCCCTTCCTTAAGCCAAACTGATTGCATTGTTCTTTCCTTGTATTCTCCCATACGCGGGGTAATGCCAAAGGTATGCCAAAAATAAACCCAAAAAGGAGCGGGAATAGTTTTTCTCCCATGTAGGGGATTTGGGAGTAAAAGTAGACAGTTCGTTAGAACTATTAAAAAAAAAGCTATCGGTAGTATATGAGCACGATCAAGTGCACAGATTTTTGCCAGTCAAGGTGGTGTATTCGATCACGCCTTGACCTACCCCGCATGGGGATGCTTGGCAAAAGTCTGTGTTTCCTGTTTCGGAATACTACCTCAAAATGCCCTCCGCTCAATTTCAAACTACTTCTATTCAATTTTCACAGCCTGCCGTGAGCTAACGGAACTATCAATACTTTCTCTTCACAACTTTGTTCTAGCAAAAAAAAATGCTGTCTACTCCTAGAGCCTCATGGTGATGAGAAATTATTTCCTTCTCAAAAACAACATCATCACAAACTGGTTGTTTGACAGGCCACCTGTATCCTCCGTGTACTTCGACAACCTGTTGAGAATTATTCTCTCAAGCACTTTACCCGTCGTATCCAACAAGCATATCGGTCTATACGTCGATGGATGACCTTGTGGCTTTTCTGTCTTTGTGGCTTTCCTGGTAATACGAGTATCTGGTGCTTTCAGGAATCTGGGAAGACGCCCTCGTTCTGCAAAATGACCCTGAACATTTCGGGAGCCACCAAAATAGGTGCCTTGATGGTGTAACATGTGCACCGCACATGTTATCGAACCATCTTCCATTCCAGCATCCATTGAGTCATGCTGAGTACACTTCTAGACCGAATAAGTCAGCAACCCATCGAACCGATTTCGGCCGTTGCAATTGCATAAGCACTTTCCCAGGAAAGTGTCATTTTACAGGGTTAATAATTTATGGCCAACCTGTTTCCAAGCTACACGGTGCGCGTCAGTGCCTCTCTTGATTTCTTTACTCTCTTTACTCTCTCTTTCTCTCTCTCTCTCTCTCTCTCTCTCTCTCTCGATCAGTGCATCGATCACCGATTGGATGACATATACATAATGACTTCAGGTACCTCCAGTACATAGAGCTAGGTTTAAGTCAAGCATTTGAAGAAAGTTTGAGTCTGATTTTAACAATCGAAGAGTACGGAATACTTTTAATCGATATCACGCCAAGTCCCCACAATGGCCAGATTCCGGATATCATCCAGGTGCGTTGTTCTCCTAGAGCGACTTCACTATCGCAATGAGTTCATCGTTCCTTACAGTCACCTCACCCCCGTCTTCCACGGTGCCTTTGCCATCATCCACGTAATCGTGGATGTTTGGCGTGTTTGCCGACCTTGCACCGACATTACAGCGTTACTGGGAAACTGGAACACTGGTCATGGGTCAAATTTACGACAATGGGAGGCCAGGAACTAGGGTCGCGGCACGGAAAGAGTCCTTTACTGACCACTGTCAGTAACACCGGCTGGACCACCGCTCCTTTGGTTTTGGCCATAGCCACCCTATAGGCATTACCTCATGGGTCCGTATTGACTTTCAAACACAAGCCCATGAAGCAGGCTCGTTTATCTCCCTCTTTAACGCGGCCTTTGCGGTGACCAGCACCCCTCGAAGCTCCGTTCTTTCGGCGGTTATCCGTGCTCTCTTCATCCTGCAGTTCTGCGATCGACTCTGTTCACCAATACACCGGAGACCTCCCATTTCTAGGTTTGACTTTCCTAGGCATGGTTGCATCGGACACACGTGCTAGTAACGCTACAAGTTGATCACTCATAATCCGTTCCCACTAAGGCCTCTCTTTGAATACTTCCCTCCGTACGCTGCCTAGTATTGTGGACGATACTATAATGAATAACCAAAACATCGCAGGGAGAGTAGCCATCCTCCAATCTTCAGTTGCACGACAGCCCAGGGCTGCAGAACGTCACATCGATGATCAATTCATCAAGCATTTGGGGAGCTGTTTACTATCCCGAGCTTAGTTGCCTACGCCTCCGCACCTTCAACACAGTTTACTTCTCTCTTGCACTCCCAGGGCATGTGTCCGCTTTCAAGGCATCTATAGCGGTCAGTGACTGGGGCATGTTCAGTGAGCAACTTCCACAATGAGCTTGGGAACTTTAAGAGCCAAATCCGCTTCGCCATTGAAAGCCGTATCGTGGCCATCTGAGTCCCAAGTGATTCCATTCGCAGCCGGCAGACTTTGGTGGCTACCTCTACCTTACATTGCTCCTTGAAGGCCGTGGAGATCACACCTGTATCCGTGAACTTGTCTAGATTTTTATCCTTAAGAGTCACCTGCGGGGATAGGGCACACACATCCACTCCTTATCCCAAGGTTTGTTCTGCAAGCTTCTTATATACTCTTTAACTCGAGCATCCTCAGTACGGCGTATACTCCGCACGTTGGTTCCCAGACCCACAAGCTTCACGGATACATGAATTCTTCGGTCGTCACGATGAGTGTCTCTCCATGGTGCCGCTTCCGGACCACTTTATGCCTCTCAGTATCTTTTAGGGGTCTCCCTTTCCTCGGACTTTCGTCCAGGCATTTTCCTAACCCTCTGCGAGTCGTTGTTGGTACCTCGTTTTGAGCCTAATCTTGGCCGGCTCTGGTGCTTTGCCCACCCTTGGCTCTTGAGACTTTATCCGGGCTTGACTTGGGCTTGAAGCCGGGGCCTTATTTATTCTGACCGGTCGTTATCAGTCAAAAGGAGGGTCTCACCAAAATCGGCGCTGCATGTGCATATGTTTTTGGGCCGATGGGACCCTTGGCCATCATCCACTTCTTGGAAGCACCGGGTGCCACTTCTCTACGAGTCTGTTTCACCCGTTTTGACGTCCTTGTCCCCATGGTAGATGGGGTGGGACCTCCCACGAGGACAAAAGCGTCTATCAGCATGTGCTTTGAGGCTATTTTTCTAACCCTCTTCACAGCAACTAGCCTGGCCATAGTCAGAGACTTTTTCGTCAGCTAGTAGCTTGGCTTCCAGCGTGTCACGTTCACTACATGCTAAAGCCACTTCGTAGACCTTCAACAGGCTCTGTTTGTTAGGTCATTGCTGATGTTCTAACGTGTCGACATGAAGTCGATGATAGCACTCAGCTGATTTGAGATCACAACCCCTTATGGGAGCGGGTCATGCTTCCTCCCCATGGCAAGATTGAGTGTTGGCCCATACATGGTCTCTCCTTTTTTCGCGGTGGCACCTATTTCCGATGTCGTGGCGCTTCCGCATGTATCTGATGCATCTCCGGACTCCACCGTCCTACTCGGTGGGGATCTGGCCAGGCCACCTCTGATGTTTGGCCGTACTGGAGGCCTGTCAATGCTTTAGTGGGTCGGAGAAAGCCTGTGCTATTGGGACCTCACCATTTCTTGCCGGTATCAATAAAAAGTACTCAGGGAGACGACACAGCACAGTGGTCGGAGATGGTCAAATCACGAACTTAATTGTATAGCGCCTTTAATATTAACTTTATCCAAAAAATGTCTGAAGACGAATTGTTGCCATATGTGTTGCGCATAGCTTGGTATCTTTAAAAAAAATTCATCGCCTACTATGAAAAAAATAAAAAAACTAACTTAGTTTCCTTAATAGATAGATCGATATTTTCTTGGGCAAAGTTGTAGATCTACTCAAAATATGAAACTTTGTTGAAAACAAAAAAAATCTATATCAAGCAGTTTTGGAGATATAAGTCATTTTTGGTGACAACCCCTTTAAAATTAGTTTTTCTTCCCTAACTTATCATATATACATTTTTTATGCAAACTATGATTTGAACTAATGTAAACAACGTAAAATCACATGTTTTGGTGAAGGAAAAATGTAGATCAATGCATTTGTTGAAAAGTTAGAGCACTTTTTAACTTCATTTTACTGCAATTTTGACTGTATATAAGGAAGAAGGTGGCAAACCGGGAACCAAGAAAAGTTACTTATATTAAAACTTAGACTTGGTTCTTCAAACTATTGAAGGTTTGATTAGCGCCAATTCATAAATGGCTAAGTACGATCACGTTGAATGATTGCATGTTTTTGACTTTTTCTATACAAGAACGAGCAAGTCACCTTAATTTTGCCAAAGCAGCTTCAGAGGTTTGTAGGGAAAAATATGAAAAACCACGTAGACTTTTCTGGTGAGAGGGGTGTTGGTCAAAGTCTACACTCCATACAAAATTTCAAAAAATTGTATGGAGAAAAGTCTACGAGGGGGCGGTGGTTGTCTCAAAAATGAGTACACGTGGTTTATGAACAGGCCCTAACATGTCGATCAAGTAGTCCTGCTCCTATGTTTTCATTTTAACAATGAAACTAGTAGTTACAATAAGTAGGCAGCCTTTTTTATAGTTATTTCAGAATATATTCAGTTCGTGCGTGATTAATACGTAGTGTGTTTGTCAAACTATACGAAAACAGCTGAGCTTTCAATCAAAATGGCTTCAGCTAACGCAGGTAGGCTTGTATTAGAAAATAATATTCTTAATACAGGTCCATTTTTATATTTTTTAAACCTCTGATGGAAAATTTTGGAGTTTTTCTGGTTCCAGTTGTAAAACGGGAAATATTCTCGATTTGGCGGAAAGTCAAGGGAGATTTATCGATCAAAAGTCTTGAAATATACAACTTTATTATTCGTTCGCATAAAACACTATGCCCGAAGTTGCAAAGGAAGTTGAAGAATGTGTCCATTACTTGAGCAAACGGTTCGATGAAATGTGGTTAAATCATAATAGGACGCCGAGCTAAGGGTTGGCGGCATTTGTACGTTTTATGGATGAATCGTTTGAATTGCCACTCCATATGTTGGAGCAGTTGCCATCCAGCTCAGGTTCAAGCTCGGGCGTGGCATAAACCACTTTCTTTTAAGGATAGTTCTTAAATCGTTAAGCGAAGGAAAACGATGGACCTTTGTACAAATTACGACACAGAAGAATTGCTTTATGCTGCTCAAATTAAATTCAACAATGCTGGGCAAAAAAATGTTACACAATCATTGTTACAGGAAGTGGAATTCAGTCCTTATGATGTGCCTCATCATATTAACAAGATAAAACCCAAAGCTATTGTTCTATACAGTGCGCTTGATGCGGTTGCTGTGTGTGTGTGAACTATTAACTGAGCCTGAGTAAATATGATTATAATCAATTGTGAACACAAGCCAGGACCCGAAACTGTGACCCTTACCCCAGCTATGACAGAGTTCTAACTGCTAAGAAAACCTGCTTTTTCCAGATCGAGGAAACTGTAGCTGAAATTCAGCTACAAGCGCTTCTAGATCACACTGCCCAGCAGATTTTGGAAGCAACTCCATTAGACGATTATTCGGACTCAGACCTAATGAACGCTATCCTCACCGTGAAATGGAAGTACCGGCCACAGTCAATATAAACAAAAGTTTGCTGATGATGAAGATAGTACCAAAACGGACGCAAACATCTTCTTCATCGCTTCAGTCAGGGCTGAAACTGGGTCCAACATTTTATTTCAAAACTCTACAATCAATCCTATATCTAATAACTTTTACCGATCTTTTGAATATTTTCTTCGCGTGGGCTATAAGTTGGAAGTGAAAAAATGGCGTTGCAGGGAACCTGACTTAGAAAAAGTTAAGGACCGCAAGCAAATTATCCAGCAGCAATTCAAACAAAAACTAGGACTAATCGTTGACATGCCACGTGGTAATGGAGCAGGCACGTCAAATGACGGGAACATAGCGTGACGGTTTTTGAGAATACTGAAGTTTCTGCAGAGATTTTGGGTATGGACGAGGAGGCAATCGTTTGATTGCCGTTTGGTGCTCATCAATATTACAGGTTATTTCTTCTGCAAGGGAAATTAATTCGTTCAAGTTCAAAAACTATTGTCTAGAAACTGCTCGGTTGTTGGTATCCGCATATCCTTGGTTTTATTTGCCCGCTACTGTCCATAAAATATTGATGCACGGTGCCGATGTAATTCTTCATTTTAGTGTTCCTATCGGACAATTGTCTGAAGAAGCGCAAAAGTCGCTTAATAAAGTAACAAAAAGGTTCAGGCTAGAACACACCCGGAAAACATCACGAGCTATTACAAACGGTGATCTCATTCTTGGAGTATTGGTTTCTTCAAACCCACTTATTGTCAGTTTGAGGGCAAAGTCCCCAAAAAAGGACAAGGAGTCTTCCGAAAATGCAAAGTATAAGCTAGATTTTTTGTACAGTGATAACGATACAGATGATAAATAAAAATTATTGATATGTTGACGTTATGATTCAATTAATGTACAATATACAGCAACAGTTCGCTAACTGGGCCAACTGAATAGCCCAGTTAGCGGATGCTGCTCGTTATCTGGGTTGTCATTTCAGATGTAAATAAATTTCGAGGGGCGTTCGATCAGAATTCGGTTTAGATACAGCTTTGCACAATACATACATTAAATAATGTTTTTATGTCTTATGCGTTATAGCGATGTAGCTTATTCTGCACCCCATTGTGCAAAATGTTTGACTTTGTTTTTATGGAATTGCGACTTAATTTCGTACATTTTAGCAATTTTTAAATCGTCTACGAAACTTATATACTTGTTTTTTAGCGAACGCCCAGTTAAATACCACCCAGTTAACGAACAGTTACTGTATTGTATTGTTTTGAAATACGCAGTAGCAAAACAATTGTGTTATTTGTCGAATAAAGAAAAAGACTCCAAACGAAATGAAATACACTTCCACACAATTTCCCATACAAACACCTTTGAATACCCCAAAAACATTTCTTCACTGATTATGACTATATTTGATCATATCTGGTTCTCAAATGTGCAAGCAGCATTGCAAAATTTAGGTAACTTGCTCATTCCTGGATAGAAAAAGTCAAAAACGTGCAATCATTCAACGTGATCGTACTTAGCCATTTATGAATTGGCGCTAATCAAACCTTCAATAGTTTGAAAAACCAAGTCTAAACTTTAATAAAAATAACTTTTCTTGGTTCCCGGTTTGCCACCTTCTTCCTTATATACAGTCAAAATTGCGGTAAAATGAAGTTAAAAAGTGCTCTAACTTTTCAACAAATGCATTGATGTACATGTTTCCTTCACCAAAACATGTGATTTTACGTTGTTTACATTAGTTCAAATCATAGTTTGCATAAAAAATGTATATATGATAAGTTAGGGAAGAAAAACTAATTTTAAAGGGGTTGTCACCAAAAATGACTTATATCTCCAAAACTGCTTGATATAGATTTTTTTTTGTTTTCAACAAAGTTTCATATTTTGAGTAGATCTACAACTTTGCCCAAGAAAATATCGATCTATCTATTAAGGAAACTAAGTTAGTTTTTTTTATTTTTTTCATAGTAGGCGATGAGTTTTTTTTTAAATACCAAGCTATGCGCAACACATATGGCAACAATTCGTCTTCAGACATTTTTCGGATAAAGATAATATTAAAGGCGCTATACAATTAAGTTCGTGATTTGACCATCTCCGACCACTGTGCACAGGTGCCAGCCCGAAAACAGTTGCTTCAGAAGTCAGTTTCCATAATTAGGGTCTTACTGGCATCAATGATCCCAATGCGCACTACGGCGCTCCTTCCTTAATTCTTTTAGTCGTTAAGGGGAGCTTAACGTTTCCAAGATGTACTCCAAAGCGGCCTAGGGCGGATCAATGGGACGGAAAGATTTTGGCGTCGGTTTTCTCGGATTAGCATGACATACTCCTCCTGGACAACCTCCGGTGATAGGAATGATTGAAGGCCGAAATCGCTGCAAAACAGCCTCACATGAAGAGAATTTTTTTTTTGTTTTTGCAAGGTAATACGCCGGTGCACAAGAGCATCACAAACGTCAAAAGATGGCTCATCGTCAAAAGATGTATTTGAGTATTTTTTAAGATAGAACAAGTAGGGTATGTGTCCCTTGACTCAGCCTATTATGCAATCATCGATTACATTTTTAATAATAACTCATAAAGTTATTAAGCTGTAAGCGAAATTAAACTAGTTCTACACTTACTAAGATAATTTTGATAAGACATTTGGTAGTATGTATCATGAAAAGTTACGCAACCATTTTTATAAAGGCAGAAACTTTCGATGGATATGGATTTAATGTCGGTCTATGAGCACCAAATTGGGTCTATTCATGGATGCAACTTTGTCTCATTCGATAGATTTTTTACTAAATGCAGTCTTTGTACGGTTTTTTTTTCTTATTTTATGAATTAAGGCATTGCCAGCTGCATTCGCTTCACTTAACAAAAAATTTCACAAAACAAACTACAATAAAACTGCTTTGAAACATTAAAGTAATGTTCATACGTGATTTACTAGCCATTCAATAAAGAAAACATTATAATTCACTATACAATAAGTATCTTTCTTCGGTTTGTGTTTAGATGAGCCACTTGAATATAAACAACCGTAAACTCATGCATTTCCACTTAATATTTTAACAATAACAACCTTTTTACTACGTTATTGATACAACAGGCCATAGTTGGGAACATACAATAAAATATGTCCCTAACATTGGATCTACGATTTTCTTGTAAAATTATTGATATTTTAGATATGTTAACAGCTAGTTTGTAAAGTGTAACTATTTTCTGTACATCCAAAATGCATTACTCGCTTCATCGATTCAATTAAGCAAAATTTAGATCACTTGAGGATCGTGTAGATAATCTGTTCAGCTTAAGTGAAATCTTGATGCCCCAAAAGTTCAAGAAATCGAAAATTACGCGAAAGTGAACAACTATAAGCTGATTAATATTGGTTCAATTGAATCCTAGAGGGTTTGAGCTGTTTAGTGGAATACCTGTAACTAGAAATTAGAAGAAGAATTAGTATCTTCCATTTAATTCCAACTACCTTTGCTTATCTTCGACAGATACGCGTATTTCGTCTACAATGTGCAGACTTCTTCAGTGTCTCGTACTAATAACTCAACTGAAAGAAAACCTTCGCCACCTGCCGTATATATACTATTTTCTAAATACAAAACGTTTACCTATCATTATGTTGTTTATACCTATCTTATTATTAGTTTGTCTATACCTATCCTGAGTCAAAAACAAGTGTCCTTAATATCTAATTCGCTTCTTTCTCATTTATACCTAACATACTTATTGTGTAGCAGCGGGTGCTCCGCTTCGTCGGGTTTGATGTCGTTTGGGTAGTAAGTTGAAGAGCCATGTGTAACCATTGCCTTGGTCTTTGTTTAGTAGATTTGTGTTCTGTTGTTTGTTTATTTCTAAGCTTTCTGCGACGTCTAATTTCCAGGGTGTAGATGTAGTCCGTAATATTGTGATGTCATTCGTCGTTATGTCGTGATTTTCCGTGAAGATGTGTTCTGCGACTGTTGATTTGAAGTTATGTGAAATTCCTTTCTCGTTCTGTTTGACAGCCTTAGTTACCTCCGCTAGATGCTCCTTGAACCTTGTTGCCAAGGTTCTCTTTGTTTGACCTACATATATTTTGCTGCAGTGTTTACACTTGATTCTGTATACCCCTGCTCTGCCTAATGTGTCTACTGAGTCTCAGTCGAGTTATTAGTACGAGACACTGAAGAAGTCTGCACATTGTAGACGAAATACGCGTATCTGTCGAAGATAAGCAAAGGTAGTTGGAATTAAATGGAAGATACTAATTCTTCTTCTAATGATTTTGTTGATTATCGCTAAATTAATGACATATTTGGTACATAGGCCGAATGAAGGAGCTAGGCTAACATTACATCCCGTTACCCTATTGGTCTAGAAATGCTTTTACTGTCAGAATTACTTACCTTATATGCAGCTGAAAAGGAGCATAAACCTCGTAACGTTAGTAACGCCTGCCCATGTAATCTAAGTGAGGCTGTCACTTTTCCTTCCGGAATAATATTCCGTTCGATAATTCCACAAGGAAAACTAACGTTTCACCCATACTGGAGCAGTTGTCAAAATTACTTCGGTAGAAATGGCAAAAATTACTTCAACTCCTTACTTGCCAGCTGCATACTGGGCTTAAACATTGAGAAAAATTGTACAAGTTTGAGTGGCGCTATTCGCAAGGCACTACATGGTTATAATGAAATCGTACAGTGTGGCTATCGGCATAGTTTCTGGCCCATTTAAATTAGGTCTATTTCGTTACAATTTATTTTTACTTAAATTGCAACGGAGCAACATGGAGCGAAGGCTGAAGGGTTCTTTGATTGGAACTAGATATCACAACAGCGACGATTTTCTCTACTGAAACGCGAGAGAAGGCGCAAACGAGAGAGAGAGCGAATTCAGCAAACATCCGGAAGCACGTGCCTCAATGCTGTCAGTAAGCATGGCATGCTGTTGATTAACTGTTTCCATAATTGAGAGCAGGTGAGGCATGTTCGCTAATCAGCAATCGTTATTGAATCATACTTCACCTTATAGGAAGATATTTTCAAGTCTATAACATTAAGATGTCAGAAAGGTTCTCAAACAGAATGAACGTAATACCCATTCATAGAGACATCGTTTTGAAGAAATTGGGGACTAAAAACACTGTTATTTCTTAAGAACAATACCCAACAATCGAAGTAAAAAGATATGAATAAACTGTTATGTGTCGCACGTTTCCATAGATTCACAAAAACGACGTATGCAAAATAATCAGAGACAAACGGACGCTAATTTCGCTGTTTGTCTCATTGTATCGCCCTCAATTCGACGTTATCAGACGGAACAACAGTCAAAGGCAATAGTAACGTTTACATATCCGTGAAAGCACGTTGCTCGTGAGAGAATTTGCATCTTACCCGTTGGCTAGTTGGAATCCATCGCGCTCCAGATCATCTCTATAACTGCCCGTCAGCTGTGCAAGCAAATTTGTTATAACTACTGAGCGTTAGTTTGAACTTAATGCCTCCAGGTGCATTGTCGGGTTCGGATTCGAATTCCGGAGCTAATGTTTAATAAGTGCATAATAAGTGCGAAAAAGTTGATTGTGATAGACTTACTCACTCGGTTCAAAAGAAAGTGAATTGCAAGTTATGTAGAGCTCAAGTTGATAACGAGTATACTGGCAGCATTAGCATAGCGGAAGAGGATTTTTGTGATGAACAATTGAAACGAACTGTATGTTGGCTTGAGTGGAATCGTTTGAGTCATAAGTTAGTGCGTGCTAAAAGTTGGAAGTTGTTTTGAGCATTGATTTATTTTAATTGAAAGTAGAATTCACACAGTCTGCGATTGAAAATCAGAAAGAAAATGGATTTCTACAGGTAATTGAATAACTTTAAATTAGAAGTTGCATTTTCGGTATTGTATGCGGAATTGTTGTGAAACAGCAATAAAAGGTGAAATAGGTTAAGGTGATTCTATATGAAAATAAAAAAAAAACAACGGACAGGCCGATAGGGTTGTACGGAGTGTTGACGTAGAACTCCTAGAAAGCATAGTTCAAACGAACGTGGACGATAGTAAACGGAGAGAAAATTACCGACAATTTTAAACAGTTTAATAATTTCGTTTGACTGTATTTGATGTCTAATCTAGAAAGTTACTTGTTTGTCCGTTTATGCTTACGAGTTGTTAGTACACATTCTTCAAATTATTTTCCATTCAATAAACAGTACATCCATGCCGTACTTAGCTTCAAATGGCTGAAATATTAAGTGATACTAAATTATGAAATGTCATGACATTTTGTTTCCTTTGCCTGTGATCAATTCTCTGCCAAATGATTAAGCGACTTCTCTTGACCCTCACCGATGAACCATTAGTTTTGGTATGAGAAATCAAGGTTCTTCACTTTGGCTCAATACTAATTTTGTGTCTTCATACGTGTTAGATTCAAATATCTCAACTCGAAACCCGTTAAATATAATGAAATTTTGTCTAAGTTAAAATTTTTGATAGTCAATGGAGCTCTGTAAATAAATTACAGGCTGGAAAACATTTTTCAAAATATCTAGAAATAAAATTTGACAATAGTGAATCTTTGCATTGTTAATTTCACTTTTACCACAATATGAAAAATAATAGAAGTTTTGTAAGCTGTAGAAACTTGAAATAAAAAAGATTGCATATTGAAATTTTGGTAGAAAATAGCACATCATATAGAATACTGGCTGAAACCTGTGCGAGCCTTGCTACACTTGCAACCAAATGAACAAGAAGTTAATAGAACTGGTGCTTATATGGTTTTTTTTAGTAATTAGTTTTGTTCAAAAATTTGAGTAAAAACCCGACATTGTGTACAAAAGGAGAGAGTTTCTCTCCCTTGTATGCAACAAAACGGAGTGTGTACAAACTACCGTTAGAAATTATCACAAGCTATCAGTAGTACATGAGCACGATCAAGTGTGTTACTTTTGCCTGTCAGGGTGGCGGATTCATCCGTGCCTTGATATACCCCGCCTTGGGGATGTAAGGCAAACGGAATACGTCTTTGGTTCGAGTACTTCTTTATCCAGCCGTTTCGCTCAACTTTCAGTACTTCTATTCAATGTTCAACCTACCGTACACGGACAGAACTATCAACTCTTTTTCTTTATATCTTTCATTCTAGCAAACATTACTGTCCACTCTTAGGGACTCATGTTGATGAGTGAATATCTCTATTTACATTGAATTCGGTACTCCACGTACGGAGAATGAGAACATAACGATTATAGCAAATATTTCCGTTCGCTAATGTGTGTAATATCTGCAAAATTAAACCATCGGATCGTTAGTTTCTACCATGGTTTTTCTTTCTGTGTAGAAGCGTTTCATAGAAAAAAAATTATCTTCAAACTACGCCGTATCCTGTCAGTTTGAAGGTAATTTTCTCTTGCATAACCTCTGACTAACTTCTTGTGTGTAATGTAGCACTGAGAGTGACTCAAGTATCACCCATTCTTGACTAAGAAGGGGTTCAAACTTTTACCAGATCATGCTGCCTACCCGAGAAATACACATTTTGTGTTTAAGTTGCCTGGATAATTCTAATGTGTGGTTGAAATTTCTGTTAATTTATATGAGAGCCCATCCTCCTTCCAGAGAGGGGAGGGGTCTCGAACTACCAAAGAAAAAATATGCCAAATTTGGTTCCAGTTGCTTGATTAGTTTTCGATTTATACAAAAAAATGTGTTTCATTTGTATGGGAGCCTTCCCGTCATTTGTATGGGAGCTTCCACGACGGTGAAGGAGTCTCGAACCATCATAAGAACCTTCTCCGGCCCCAAAAACTCCATGCATACAAATTTACATACCAGTAGGGATAATTCTCATGTTTGATTGAAATTTGTGTTTCATTTGTATGAAGGTCGCAGGTGCGGTTGTAATAGCAAGTTGGACCAGCATAAGTAAGTAAGTTTTATGAGACAAGGAGGGGAACGAAGGGTTTTCAAAGAGAGGAGGGGTCTCAAACTAACATAGAAACATGTTTTGCCTCCAGAAAACCCCACATTCCAAATTTGGTTCTATTTGCATGATTCATTTTTGAGTTATGCACATACTTCTCATTCATTTGTATGGGAGCCTTCCCTTCTAGAGAGGGAGGGGTCTCGAACCACCCTACGAACATTTCTTGCCTCCAAAAACTCTCACACGCCAAATTTGGTTCCATTTGCTTGATTAGTTGTTGAGTTATGCAAGAACTTCTGTTTCATTTGGAAGCCACCCCTTCTAGAGAGGAAAGGGGCCTCAAACTACCATAGAAACATGTCTTGCCTCCAAAAACTGCCACATTTGGTTTCATTTGCTGCATTAGTTCTCGAGTTATTCAGAAATTTGTGTTTCATTTGTATGGAAGCCTCCCCCCTCCTCTAGAGATGGGAGGGGTCTCTAACTATCATAAGATCCTTTCCCGACCCCTTCATTCAAAATTTCACGCCAATCGCTTCAGTAGATTTCGAATCTAGTAGGAATCGACGGTTTTCAGACAGACAAACAGACAAACAGACAGACAGACAGACAGACAGACAGATAGTCTTCATTGTCACCTGCTTCGAATATCCCTCGTAAGTAAAGTATTTCCTGCCTGTTGAAAAATAGCACAAATGTTTCCAATTCATAAAAAGTTATGGAAACCAGTAGATAAGGTACAACGTGTGAGTTAAATCAAAGACCTTGGAGTTATTATGGATTGTGAACGTAATGAAACGATACCATCAACTTGTGACGCTATGTGATCGCTTAGGGAGGAGAGGAACAAAGTGCACGGTTTGGACTACAGAAATGCGCGAGATTATCCGGTGACGAATCAAGCGAAATTTTCGAGATCCTTTCGAAATTTGGCGAAATCACTGAAAATTTCAAAATCTTCTGTTGGAGCCATAGTTCACGACGATTTGAAGCTTCAGTCATATAAACTGAGCTAGAACTTCTCTAATGTCCTCAGAATGTCTTAAAAATTTCAAGAACTTCTTCAAAGTTCTGAGACCTTCTCCAAAGTCTCCAGAAAATATCCAAACATCTTAACACTTCTCCAAAGTTTTCAGAACTTCTCCAAAGTTCACAGAATTTCAAAAAAGTTCATAAAACTTCGCCAAAGTAGTCAGAGCTTCTCCAAAATTCTCAGAGCTTTTCCAAAATTCTCAGAACTTCTCAAAAGTTCTCAAAACTTCTGAAATAATCTCCTAACTACTCCTAATGTCGCAGAACTTCTCCAAAGTTATCCGAACTCCTCCAAAGTTCTCAGAACTTTTGTTCTCAGTTTTCAGAACTTCTCCAATATTCAAAAGTTCTCCAGAGTTTTCATAACTTATTCAGAGTTGTCAGTTCACAGAATTTCTCACAATTTCTCAGAAATTATACATATTTATCATAAAATTTCTCAGAATTTCTCCAAAATTCTCAGATCTTCTTCAAGATTTAAAGGACTACTCTGAAATACTCTAAACTTCTCAAAAAATCTCATGAAGTCTCAAAATATCTCAAAAGTATTTCGAACATTTCCTAAACTCTCAGAACATCTTTAAAACTCTTAGCACTTCTGTAATCCTTTCAGAGCTTTTATCAAAATTTATGAACCACTCCAAAATTCTAATGATTTCTCAAAGACTCAAAGAACTACTTAAAAATTCTCATAACTTCTATAAAAGCTCTCAGAACCTCTTCAAAAAACTCAGATCTTCTTCAAGGTTTCCAGAACTAATCCAAAATGCTCAACATATCTGGGAACTTTTCGAAAACCTACTCAAAAAGTTTTCAGAACTTCTCCAAAGATCACAGAACCCCTCCAAAGTTCACAAAACTTCATGTATGTTCACAAAACTTCTTGAAAATTGTAAGAACTTCTTCAAAATTCTCAAAACTTCTCAAAACTTCGGAAAAAATCTCAGAACTACTCATAATGTCTCAGAACTTCTCCAAAGTTATCAGAACTTGTCCAAAGTTTTCAGAACGTTTGCTAACGAATTTCCCCAAAGTAATCAGAAGTTCTATAAATTTCTCAGAACTTCTTCAAAGTTTTCGGAGCTTCCACAAAGTTCTCAGAACTTTTCCACAGTTGTCAGAATATCTCAATAGTTCTCAGAAGCCTTCCACTTTACCCACTCTAACCCTACTCTAAATTTCTCAAAACGCCTTATACATTTAAAAGTTTTCTCAAAATTTCCAGAATTACATCAAAATTATTAAAAATATTCGGTAACTTTTCGAAAATCTACTCAAAAAGTTTTCAGAACTCCTCCAAAGTGCTCAGAACTCCTCCAAAGTTCTAAGAACTGCTTCAAAGTTCTCAGAACTCCTCCAAAGTTCGCAGAACTTCTCCAAAATTGTCAGAACTTCTCCTAAGCTCTCAGAATTTCTCAAAAATTCTCAAAACTTCTGAACTAATCTCAAACTAATCTAAAGTTTTCAGAACATTTCCAAAGTTCTGGGAACTTTAGAAAAGGAACTTCTCAAAATTAATCAGAAAATCTACAATGTTCTTAGAACTTTTTCAAAGTTTTCGGAGCTTCCACAAAATTCTTAGAACTTTTCCACAGTTGTCAGAATATCTCAAAAGTTCTCAGAACCCTTCCAAAGTTTTCAAAGCTTCTAAAAATTTTCAGAACTGCTCTTAAGTTCTCGGAACGCCTTAAACGTTTCAAGAATTTCTCCAAATTTCCAGAAATACTTCCCAAAAATATTTGGTAACTTTTCGAAAATTTACTCAAAAAGTTCTCAGAGCTCCTCCAAAGTTCTCAGAACTCCTCCAAAATCCACAAAATTTCATGTATGTTCACAAAACTTCTCCAAAGTTGTCAGAATTTCCTAAAAATTCTCAGAACTTTTCCAAAATTATCAGAACTTCTCCAAAGTTCTCAGAATTTCACAAAAATTCTCAAAACTTCTGAAATAATCTCATACCTACGCAAAATTCTCCAAAATTCTCAAAGCTCAAAATTCTCAGTACCTCTGTAAAGTTCTCAGAACGCCTAAACATTTCAAGAATTTCTCCGAATTTCCAGCATTACTTCAAAATTCTCAAAAATATTTGGTAACTTTTCGAAAATCTACTCAAAAAGTTTTCAGAACTCCTCCAAAGTTCTCAGAAATCCTCCAAAGTTCACAAAACATCATGTAGGTTCACAAAACTTCTCCAAAGTTTTCAGAATTTCTTAAAAATTATCATAACTTTTCCAAAATTATCAGAACTTCTCCAAAGTTCTCAGAATTTCACAAAAATTCTCAAAACTTCTGAAATAATCTCATACTTACGCAAAATGTCTCGAAACTAATTAAAATTTTTAGAACATTTCCAAAGTTCTGGGAACTTTTGAAAAGGAATTTCTCCAAAGTAATCAGAAAATCTACAAAGTTCTCAGAACTTCTTCAAAGTTTTCGAAGCTTCCACAAAGTTCTCAGTACTTTTCCACAGTTCCTATAATATCCTTAAAGCTCTCAGAACCCTTCCAAAATTCTCAAAGCTTCTAAAAATTCTCAGAACCTCTCTTAGGTTCTCAGAACTCCTTAAACATTTCAAGAATTTCTCCAAATTTCCAGAATTACTTCGAAATTTTCAAAAATATTTGGTAACTTTTCGAAAATCTACTCAAAAAGTTTTCAGAAGTCCTCCAAAGTTCACAAAATTTCATGTAGGTTCACAAAACTTCTTCAAAGTTGTCAGAATTTCTTAAAAATTCTCAGAACCTCTTCAAAATTATCAAAACTTCTCCAAAGTTCTCAGAGTTTCTCAAAAATTCTCAAAACTTCTGAAATAATCTCATACCTACTCAAAATGTCTCGAAACTAATCTAAAGTTTTCAAAACATTTACACAGTTCTGGGAAATTTTTGAAAGGAATTTCTCCAAAGTAATCAGAAAATCTACAGAGTTCTCTGAACTTCTTCAAAGTTTTCGGAGCTTCCACAAAGTTCTCAGAACTTTTCCACACAGAATATCCTAAAAGCTCTCAGAACCCTTCCAAAATTCGCAAAGCTTCTAAAAATTCTCAGAACCTCTCTTAGGTTCTCAGAACGCCTTAAACATTTCAAGAATTTGTCCAAATTTCCAGAATTACTTCGAAATTTTCAAAAATATTTGGTAACTTTTCGAAAATCTACTCAAAAGTTTTCAGAACTCCTCCAAAGTTCACAAAATTTCATGTAGGTTCACAAAACTTCTTCAAAGTTGTCAGAATTTCTTAAAAATTCTCAGAACCTCTTCAAAATTATCAGAACTTCTCCAAAGTTCTCAGAGTTTCTCAAAAATTCTCAAAACTTCTGAAATAATCTCATACCTACTCAAAATGTCTCAGAAACCAATCTAAAGTTTTCAAAACATTTACACAGTTCTGGGAAATTTTTGAAAGGAATTTCTCAAAGTAATCAGAAAATCTACAGAGTTCTCTGAACTTCTTCAAAGTTTTCAGAGCTTCCACAAAGTTCTCAGAACTTTTTCACACAGAATATCCTAAAAGCTCTCAGAACCCTTCCAAAATTCGCAAAGCTTCTAAAAATTCTCAGAACCTCTCTTAGGTTCTCAGAACGCCTTAAACATTTCAAGAATTTGTCCAAATTTCCAGAATTACTTCAAAATTCTCAAACATATTTGGTAAGTTTTCGAAAATCTACTCAAAAGTTTTCAGAACTCCTTCAAAGTTCACAGAATTCCTCCAAAATCCTCAGAACTCCTCCAAAGTTCTCAGAACTCCTTTAAAGTTCACAAAACTTCATGAAGGTTTACAAAACTTCTCCAAAGTTGTCAGAATTTCTTAAAAAATTCTCGGAACTTCTCCAAAATTATCAGAGCTCTTCCAAAGTTCTCAGAATTTCTCTGAAATTCTCAAAAACTTCTGAAATAATCTCATACCTACTCAAAATGTCCCTAAACTATTCTAAAGTTTTCTGAACATCTCCCAAGTTCTGAAAACTTTTGAAAAGGAATTTCTCCAAAGTAATCAGAAGTTCTATAAAGTTCTCAGAACTTCTTCAAAGTTTTCGGAGCTTTTACAAAGTTTGCAGAACTTTTTCACAGTTGTCAGAATATCTCAAAAGTTCTCAGAACCCTTTCAAAGTTTTCAAAGCTTCTAAAAATTCTCAGAACCTCTCTAAAATTCTCAGAACGCATTAAACATTTCAAGAATTTCTCCAAATTTCCAGAATTACTTCAAAATTCTCAAAAATATTTAGTAACTTTTCGAAAATCTACTCAAAAAGTTTTCAGAACTCCTCTAAAGTTCTCAGAACACCTCCAAAGTTCTCAAAATTCCTCCAAAGTTCACAAAACTTCATGTAGGTTCACAAAACTTCTCCAAAGTTGTCATATTTTTTTAAAAATCATCAGAACTTCTCCAAAGTTCTCAGAATTTCTCAAATTTCCAGAATTACTTCAAAATTCTCAAAAATATTTGGTAACTTTTCGAAAATCGACTCAAAAAGTTTTCAAAACTCCCCCAAGGATCTCAGAACTCCTTCAAAGTTCACAAAACTTCATGTATGTTCACAAAACTTCTCCAAAGTTGTCAGAATTTCCTAAAAATTCTCAGAACTTTTCCAAAATTATCAGAACTTCTCCAAAGTTCTCAGAATTTCACAAAAATTCTCAAAACTTCTGAAATAATCTCATACCTACGCAAAATTCTCCAAAATTCTCAAAGCTCAAAATTCTCAGTACCTCTGTAAAGTTCTCAGAACGCCTAAACATTTCAAGAATTTCTCCGAATTTCCAGCATTACTTCAAAATTCTCAAAAATATTTGGTAACTTTTCGAAAATCTACTCAAAAAGTTTTCAGAACTCCTCCAAAGTTCTCAGAAATCCTCCAAAGTTCACAAAACATCATGTAGGTTCACAAAACTTCTCCAAAGTTTTCAGAATTTCTTAAAAATTATCAGAACTTTTCCAAAATTATCAGAACTTCTCCAAAGTTCTCAGAATTTCACAAAAATTCTCAAAACTTCTGAAATAATCTCATACTTACGCAAAATGTCTCGAAACTAATTAAAATTTTTAGAACATTTCCAAAGTTCTGGGAACTTTTGAAAAGGAATTTCTCCAAAGTAATCAGAAAATCTACAAAGTTCTCAGAACTTCTTCAAAGTTTTCGAAGCTTCCACAAAGTTCTCAGTACTTTTCCACAGTTCCCATAATATCCTTAAAGCTCTCAGAACCCTTCCAAAATTCTCAAAGCTTCTAAAAATTCTCAGAACCTCTCTTAGGTTCTCAGAACGCCTTAAACATTTCAAGAATTTCTCCAAATTTCCAGAATTACTTCGAAATTTTCAAAAATATTTGGTAACTTTTCGAAAATCTACTCAAAAAGTTTTCAGAACTCCTCCAAAGTTCACAAAATTTCATGTAGGTTCACAAAACTTCTTCAAAGTTGTCAGAATTTCTTAAAAATTCTCAGAGCCTCTTCAAAATTATCAGAACTTCTCCAAAGTTCTCAGAGTTTCTCAAAAATTCTCAAAACTTCTGAAATAATCTCATACCTACTCAAAATGTCTCGAAACTAATCTAAAGTTTTCAAAACATTTACACAGTTCTGGGAAATTTTTGAAAGGAATTTCTCCAAAGTAATCAGAAAATCTACAGAGTTCTCTGAACTTCTTCAAAGTTTTCGGAGCTTCCACAAAGTTCTCAGAACTTTTCCACACCCAGAATATCCTAAAAGCTCTCAGAACCCTTCCAAAATTCGCAAAGCTTCTAAAAATTCTCAGAACCTCTCTTAGGTTCTCAGAACGCCTTAAACATTTCAAGAATTTGTCCAAATTTCCAGAATTACTTCGAAATTTTCAAAAATATTTGGTAACTTTTCGAAAATCTACTCAAAAAGTTTTCAGAACTCCTCCAAAGTTCACAAAATTTCATGTAGGTTCACAAAACTTCTTCAAAGTTGTCAGAATTTCTTAAAAATTCTCAGAACCTCTTCAAAATTATCAGAACTTCTCCAAAGTTCTCAGAGTTTCTCAAAAATTCTCAAAACTTCTGAAATAATCTCATACCTACTCAAAATGTCTCGAAACTAATCTAAAGTTTTCAAAACATTTACACAGTTCTGGGAAATTTTTGAAAGGAATTTCTCCAAAGTAATCAGAAAATCTACAGAGTTCTCTGAACTTCTTCAAAGTTTTCAGAGCTTCCACAAAGTTCTCAGAACTTTTCCACACAGAATATCCTAAAAGCTCTCAGAACCCTTCCAAAATTCGCAAAGCTTCTAAAAATTCTCAGAACCTCTCTTAGGTTCTCAGAACGCCTTAAACATTTCAAGAATTTGTCCAAATTTCCAGAATTACTTCAAAATTCTCAAACATATTTGGTAAGTTTTCGAAAATCTACTCAAAAAGTTTTCAGAACTCCTTCAAAGTTCACAGAATTCCTCCAAAATCCTCAGAACTCCTCCAAAGTTCTCAGAACTCCTTTAAAGTTCACAAAACTTCATGAAGGTTTACAAAACTTCTCCAAAGTTGTCAGAATTTCTTAAAAAATTCTCGGAACTTCTCCAAAATTATCAGAGCTCTTCCAAAGTTCTCAGAATTTCTCTGAAATTCTCAAAAACTTCTGAAATAATCTCATACCTACTCAAAATGTCCCTAAACTAATCTAAAGTTTTCTGAACATCTCCCAAGTTCTGAAAACTTTTGAAAAGGAATTTCTCCAAAGTAATCAGAAGTTCTATAAAGTTCTCAGAACTTCTTCAAAGTTTTCGGAGCTTTCACAAAGTTTGCAGAACTTTTCTCAGTTCCCATAATATCTTACAAGCTCTCAGAACCCTTCTAAAATTATCAAAAATTCTTATAATTCTCAGAACGTCTTAAAAATTTCAAAAACTTCTCAAAAATTCTTAGACTTACTCCAAAGTCCATAGAACTTCTCCGAACTTCTTAGCACTTCTCCAAAGTTCTCAGAACCTATCCAAAGTTCACATGAAGTATCCCAAGTGTTCAGAACAAATTTATCAGAGCTTCTCTAAATTTCTCCAAAGTTCTCCGAAAATGATTTTAAACAATGAACAGAAATACGTTCATCAGTCTGCGAAATATTTCACGCGTTGATGAAGTATTTCCGGAGATATACGTTTTTGGGGGTGTCCAAATTTTGTCGCAAACAAACCATAGCTTTCATTGTGTACAATAAACAGAACACCCAACAAACTTCTGATTGCATTATCATGAAAACCCGTGCTAATATCAATTAAAATACCATGACTCACACACCTGACATGGCGGCGATGGATCATCTAAAATAAACTCAAACGATTTTCTTGAACATAAATTGCCGTTCATTATTGACGTACGTACGTTCCCCTGTCCAACGACATCATAGAAAACAAACGTTATTGCCCGGTCAGCCGATGCTCATTAAATCTGGTTGTATTTTTCGCTTCAAGTTGACACTTTGCTTTGCAAGTTTATCACAAATTGCTTCCTCCCATTGAAATATGAGATATTTGCATGCATGTTGATTGAACAAACCACTGATTACATCGCCACTGCTCCCGCCCACCGACCGCAGCCTGGCGAACTGTAAACAAATGACTTTCTCTGCTCGGGCCACCAGAACTTCCAATAAATAATGCAGGATAACCTTCAGCGGAAAGTAATATGTTTCCCGCAGGAAGCGAGAAAGTTGACAGTTGACACCTCACTGCAACGGTGCCACGCGACATCCGGATGCCTTGTTGTGCTGCGTTTATCAAAATTCATCGAACGAAGGATGCGTCAATTTCCGCAACTAGCAATCCACTTGTGTTTACTTGTTAATGGCGCACACCTTTGTTGCCAGTGCACTTAGTTTATCGCATTCCTGCGGCGTTCGGATCGCGACGATGGTTTTGGTGTATCATCGAATCAATTTGAAACTCACGTGTCACGTGCCATTGTCACAACACAGAGTCACTTTTTGTTGTTGTCATTTCTCACCGAGGCCTACTTAGAATGCAGAGGATCGAAAGGAATATCCCAATGGGTTGCTTCCGTCTAATTGATGATACCCAGAAATGGATCGCACGAATTTCGCGCTACCGTGCGGTGGCTGGACAGCAAAACGCGGGTTTAATTAGTCTGTTTATTGTTATTAGCTGGGCAGATCACGTACTCGACTGACGCGGAGCGCCGTTGCTTGACATTGGATTTGTTTATAAGGAAGCTGTCCTGTGTCGGGCGATTTTCAAGCGAAATTTTAATGTTTGAATTAATATCCTGTACATGTAGATACAGTTATCGATGCAAGCGGGTGGTTGAAATGTCACGGGTATAGGTATGTTGATTCGGGGAGCGATGGATGTGGGATTCCGTTACCACTCGGGCGTTTGATTGATATCGGAGAATGGCTAGTTAATTTAAATATTTAGAAGATTACCCTTTGACGGTGGATGGTCCGGGCAGTCCTGCAGGTTGGAATTGGTTGACGCTGGATTCAGTTTTTCACTGATCGGTGAACGGTGAGGACCTTAGCGTGAGCGATCGCGCTACAATACCGGTTAGTACTCCTGCGTATCCAGCTAGTGCATTTGCATTGCCGATTGGTTTAGTGATTCACTTGATCACGCTTCCCGCATCTGATCGCGGACTGTCATGGACGTCATTTGATGTGGAGCACTTTGTTGACGATTTTCTAAACTAGTTTTCCCCAGGATTGAAAATTGAATCAGAACAAGCAAGTTAAGCCATCTGAGGATGATACCGAGGGCTGCATAGTCTTACCCTCTTGAAACCTTCGATCAAAGATTGTAGGTATTGTGGCGGTAGTTCACATCTGAAGTGGATTCCGCTACTCATTTGTTGTATGATTCTTCGCACATCGGTTTGTTTATGTTTCGTCGTTTATAAGTTTGCGAAATGTGTACTGCTAGGTGCCGCCGGCGGTAGATGGTCGCACGGTTGTCATTGTAATAGATAAGCGATGTTTGTCGTCGATAGTGGGGGTGTTCACGGCAAAAGACAACTGGGCTCGGTTTAGTTTGAAGTGGCTCATGAAGTGACCAAATTTTACCTCATACCAAGCCAACTGACCACGCGTGCCACTTCAGAATAGCGGGGAACCTTTCGGACCCAGCGGGATGGTTGTGGGTGAGCAGAAATTGGTTCTTGGAAGGGTATCATCTATATCAGTGAAGTGTTGGATACTTCTAGATATTTAAGGTGCTGCCCTGCGAAAAGCTGCCATTCAGAAATTTTCAATCAATCGATTCAAACGTGGCACCGGGTGCCCGCGCGGTCACTTTACTGCATTTTCCCGAGGAAATCAGTGGAATATTACCCACAGTTTTTTGTTTGTTTTATTTTTGCTACCGGAAAAAACCTACAGTGAGTGCGCTTGAGTGGAAAACTTGAACATTTGATTTTTAATTTGCAATAAAACTGTGAAATGAAAGTGCGACTTTGTGCGACAGCTAAGATGATGCTAATTTGGTGATCTCTCTTTTCTTTGTATACGAAAATAATAAAACAGGTATTTCGTGGTATTAAATGAATCCAGCTGAGCTCAACTATCAACCAGTGGCGACTTTCGAGAAGTACGAAAAAGAAAACTACAGGATGGAAAAGGGAACACCATCGCGGCAGTTTCTGGCCGGAATAACAGGTGAGTGTTTTAGTGGGAGTTGTGATAAATCGTGCTTTTGAAAGTTGAAGATGATGGTTTTAAACACTTCGTGGAAAATTTGACTTTTAATTCCTCGTTCTATTAAAGCTAGTAACAAAAAAAAATATGTGTACAGTGTGTAGATATGATGGTGCATATTTTTGGATTATATTCGTTGGTGATCGAAGTAGACCGCGCTTCTAAATTGACGTGCTTTGCAATTTTGCTGACATTTTTTCGTGAAGTAAGCATTACAATTATATTGATAAAGTGAGGAACTGAAAAACATTAGAGTGGATTTTTTTGGTGATTTTGTAACGGTCCTCAAAGTGTATCGCATTCTTTCTATTTTGACTTTATGCTCTTCACTTTATAGAGAAGATATCTCGAACAACAGCACGAAAACTCACCTAAGGCTACGGGCCACTTGAGGAATGCATCTTGAAAAAAGGAGAAGACACCGAGTGGTGATAAATCCGACAGCTCCCATGTTAAAGTATAGGACGAAACATTTAAAATGCTTCTAGAAAATTCAAATGAAATTTTAATTAAAAGCGGTTTGTTGTATGATGTAAGAAAATCCAAAACTTCTCAATAAAGACATTTTGAGCAAAATAAAAATAAAATCTAAACAATGATCCTATTGTGCAGTTTTGAATTTTTACTACATCACACAATAAACCGCTTTAAATTAGAATTTCATTTGAATTTTCTAGAAACATTTTAGAAGTTTCGTCCTATACTTTAACATTGGAGCTGTCAGATTTATCACCATTCGGTGTCTTCTTCTTTTTCAGGTTGAATTCCTCAATTCGCGAATCAGTTTTATTTTTCACTTCAACTTGACAGATAGAAAATAATCGATTTAGATCGTGATTGATTTTGTGGTTGGTATTGACCCGTACTATTGGTTCACCATATCAAGGATTACCTTGTGTTCCTAATGAAAATAGCGAGATATGATTGTGGTTGTACTTTGATCGAGTGGTTTGGGTCATTATTAATTAGCTAGTTAATTACGACCTATTTAATTAGTTCACCATATGCGTCGTATCACCTCGATGTCGGCTTTATTATCGGGCAAGGCGCGTTATCTATTGTTTCGGTCATTTATTGTTTGGTGGCGTGAGTGCGTTTTCAGTGCTTTGTTGCGAACTGCATTCAGTGATGTCCATATCCTCAGTATGGTAGAGAGAGATTTTAAATTTTCCACACTCTCTTCCTACCTCAACCAGAGCTCTTCTCTCTTGTTTATATTCACCCCCGTGTTAGCATGCGGATATCGCATCTGAGTGGAAAAAAATGGTTTTATTCACACTACGCTCAATCGCTCTAGAGTGAGAAGAAGAGCTCTCAAATTCACAGAAGCGAATGCAGTTAAATTCCGTGACGCGTGCGCCCCAGTGAGCTCACTGGCGTGGGCTCTTCTGCTAATATACAGCAGTGATTGCAAATTCGCTTTGACGCTACATAACAAAGGAAGAAAGAATAATGTTTCTTCCCGCTTCCTTTTTTCGGACATTTTCTGCAACTCCGACGATGTTTTCACTTTCCATCGTACCAGCGAATCACAGAAAGTGCACTGGTGAGTCCTTGTCCAGTGTACGCGGCAGTGATCGCAGGCGAGAGCACGTGGGCGAAGACAGATGAGAGCTCGTGAGCGCGATCGTTTAAAAGAGAGTGTGGTTCGCTCCCAGCTCAGGCGCACACTTTCACTCTGTCTATATTTTACCGCATGCGAATTGCCGGGTCTTTCGTTTAACATCTGCCATAAGATTTTGTACAGTCTCCTTGTCCACTTTATTAACCGCAGAACACCAGTTTGCTTTGAACTGTTTCTCGCTCACATCATCTTTTTGCGTCTTCTTAAGGTTCCGCTTGACGATGGTACAATATTGTACGATTGAGCGAAGCGCTGGCATTCTTGGGCACCACTTGAACGTTGTTGACAGCATACCACTCCATGGCCTTTTTTTTCTGTAATGGCAAGTTGCGAGTTCCGGCCAAAATAGAATGAAACAATTGTGTTGCCTCAAGAAAGGCAGTATACTTTTTTTGTAGGCACTCGCTCAGATAAATTTCCTGGTTGACGGTTCCGGTCGCAATGTAAACGTTGCTCTTCAAGCCACAGGTACAGATGGCCTGCCACACCAGATAATTCTTCGCAAAATTCGACAGTTTAATGTGCTTGAAAATATCTGCCACCTTTCTCTGTCCGGTTGCCATGTAAAATTTGTGTCCAGGAAGCTGTTGCAAGTCTGCCTTGACGTAAGTTTTACCGTCTTGTACCACGCAATCAAACTTCGTCAGCACCGTCGTGTATAACTTTCGCGATCGTGCTTTGGCCAACGTGTTTTGTTTATCGTCGCGTTTTGGAGTCACCACTTTCTTGTTAGTCGACAGTCCAGCTCGTTTTAGGCTCTATTTACTGTTGAAGACGCCACTCCCGGCTTCTTTGCGACATCTCGGACGGAGAGGTTTGGGTTCGCTCGAAACAGCGGGCAACTCTTTTTGTCATCGCTGTGGCCTCCGGCTTTCGATTTCCACCCGATCCAGCTTTTCTGGGTGTCGACAAACGTTCACCGAACAATTTTAATACGTTGGTAACAGTTGATTTAGCCACATTCAACCATTTCGCCAACTTTGCGTGAGAGTAGTTTGGATTTTCTCCATGCACGTACAAAATTTTGATGCGTTGCTTCTCTTCCTTCGACGACATTTTGATAACTGAAGCGCTAATCTTAAAATCAAAATAGAGGCATGATGCTACACGCACACATCTTCAAAATGAGGGGTGTGCAATTTTTTTTCAATGTACGATGAAAGGAAATGCCTCAAGTTTAAGTGGACCAAATTTAGTTCGCAACACCCTTTAGTACAAATCAACTTCGTGGCAGAAAACTAAGAATAGGTTGGTCAGTCGAACGATCGATTTCGTAGGATATACTAAATTTATTTTTCAGTGTTCAATACCTGATAAAATGCATTTCTGGTGTGGGTTCTGGTTGACACGATGCAATGTGCTTTAGGATGGGAGCTTCGTGTAACTTTTCGGCTTTCTATTGGGTGTTTCCGTATGCGTGATAATGTTTGCACTGGATCCATTTCCTTCCAATTTTTTGCTGTACTCGGGTGGCGTATGGAACAGGCCTGGACGTTCATGACTTGTCATACTGAGCTGGATGGCGACAACATATCCTTCGCCCCGAACGGTAGATTCTTCTGCTTGCGGAAGTTCAAGATTTGCTGACATCGTTCTACTCGAAGCTCCCGGATGCGGTTGGTAATCATGTGAGTTTTTTCCGCGCCTTCGACTTCGCCCCGTAATCTTTCTTTTACGGTCTTCCGTGCCGTGAAGTCGCTGATCCTGTGTTCCTTCACCATTTCCCACATTGAACGCACTGGATTCGCCCGAATCTTCCTTTTGATGGCAGCGATAACCTTCAGAATTCTAGCTGTCCACGCAAAGCCTGTGGCCACCTTCACGGATAGTTGTCCTTTCTTTTCTCGGTCCAAGATCGATTTCAGGATCCACCGGGACACACCCACGGAAATTGAAACGTTATTTTTACGACATTTGCGTGTAGGACAAATCACGAATACGCTGTCACTTCGTCATGGTGCAACTGTCAAACTAAGAAAATCGGATTCTTTTACTCGCAGCCTACTATGATATTTGTTAAAACTTACGTGCATGCAAATAAAACTAAAGTGTTGTATCAAGGGGTGGATCGCTCAGTCCCCTTTCTCAGTTGCAATGTTCTGGGTGTTTCCGTAATGTGCCGATGTGTAGACATTTCAATTTTTTTTGTCTGTACCTGGCAACCAACAACGCATATTGGCAAGGTTGCTGGTTTCTTATTTCTTTGGGCTCAAGTGTCAAAAGTGCCTAAGTGTGCCACACATGTGGTGTGGATTGAAAACCGAAGTTCCGCAGTTATGGAACAAATTCCTTTTGACTGTGGCTGGCACACTGTTCTAAGCGACTTGCCCTTGCATTGTATGCATAGGTGAAACGGGAACCTTATTTGTAAGAAGATTGAGCCATGTTTTGGTACCGTTCAAAATGTGGCCACTTTCCCGGTGGAACCCGGCTCCCGGAAGGCGACCAGGAGTGGCCACATTTGCTGAATATTCCTAGAATGATCACCAATGGTCTTGTTTTGCAAAATCATGAAGTTTGAGGTGTCGTAGGCCATGTTTTGATACCGTTTTGATCCTGGTCAATGTTTCGGGAAGGGTACTTACCCCACGGTTTCCCTGAATATATCCAGAACTATGTAAAATGTCGGAATGTCCGATATTGTATCAAAAACAGGGACAAAGTTGTGATCGTTAGCAAAAGGTTGCATCCAATTTGGTTAAGATTTCGCAGAATGACAGGAAAATGAAAACCAGATTTTTTCTAAACGAGGGGTCAGGCATGTAGGTGTTAAGTAAATCTGTTAAAATAGGTGCAAGTCGGCTCTTAAGCGCTATTCGAACAAGCTTGCCTGCCCAGTAAATATTCACCATCACGCTTTGTGAGAGGGTTGTTTGTTACTTTCTTGCTGTGGGATTTGACATGTTTGAAAGTGAGGTGGACATGTATGACTTAAAATTTTAAGGGCATCTTCAGCAGCGGTCTATTTTTAGATAAACTTTATACCTGATTTACATCAGCGAAACTTGAATAGAACTATCTAAAATAGACCAACTTTGCGCTCCCCGCACCGGTGTTGTATTGTTTGTTGTTAAATCCGCCAACACCAGTCATCTTGTCGATCAGTCAACATAAGAGATCGGAAGTTTTTTTTTCAGAGATCGCAGATTTTTCACAAACATTTTGCCATTGATTGGTTTGCCCAAATAGTTTTTGATGCCACTAGTGCGTCGTTAGTTCGAATACTTGTTCTTTTGTTTGCTTGAAGGTGATTTAACTGTATGAGCTATTTGCAAGAGCTTATCATGACCAATCTATCAATAAACAGATTGCTTACTTTGAAGACTTCATTACTTGTCATTTCCGAGCAATCGAAATACTATTCGGAATCCCGGAACCTCCGCATTTCGACCTAGTCAGTGTTGTCCGGAAAATGCAGTGGCTGTAAAAAAACTAAGACAAGCATTCTTTATTTAGGAATGGAACGAAAAGGCAATTCACTAGCACCGGGAGCAACTAGAGGCAAGCAACACAACTTCTTGTCTACCGCCAGCATCACACGCAGCAAACACGGTTACTTTTCGGCTCCCAAATATACCTCAGAATATAATTAATAAAATTGAGTTATTGTTTAGTAAAAGCTGAAATTTTACTCAATAACTGGTGTTCATCAAGTAGCGTATAGTGTTTTGGAACGGTATTTTTCTCGTTTCAAATTGCTGCAAGAATAGATCAAAACATATACCAGTTTTCAAATGATGCAAAATAGATCCAGTATAAAACAATATTTACAACACCGGTGCAGCGATGTTTTTGCGTTTAGTCTAAAAAAAATAAATCCATTCCACAATTTGGATCGCCGTAGAAGATGCTCTTAGTTTTAAAAATTGTGATTCGTTTCAATTTGTCTGTTGAGTACTTTGGAAATATTACGCTAGGTATAACAAAAGTTGGATAGCTTAGATTGAGCGTGTGCATTTAGAGTGTTGTAGTTGCCACGTTTCTCACTTATGGCGCTTCAAGCGCAGAAAAGAGGTTTGCCAGAAAATATGTTAAGTGACTTATAATGTTAATATAGAATGTTTTTTATGAAAGGCAAACTCGAAAGTTCGGGTGATTACCGATAAGTAACTTGCACAGCATTCTATTTTTTAGGCCAAAAAATTTAGTTTGGTTGCTTTGGAAGAGCTGTCTATGTCGGTTCTAATATCTTTCCAGCTATCTTGAAGGGTAGCTGCCTCAAACTGCTTCCGGGAATGATGCACTTTTAACTAAAAAAAAAACTGCTATTTGATAGTGATCCGAATCTATATGATTCTATAATTTATTGCGATGAGGTTTATGTTGCTCTCTACTCCGAAAGCACTTGGCTCAGCCACCGATACGGAATGACAGCGTCGATTTCGTCATCGTGGTTGATCAGTCTGTCCGTAGCTCGTCATCTATTAGCAAAAACATCCTTGATATTTCGTCAGTATGGCGATTTTGTATTCGCTCCTATTGTCCGTGTGTCCTTAAGAAGTTGTGCCTTAAGAAATTCTCGGTATGCCTAAAATACTTAAAAATTAAAGTAGATTCGTCAACGTGAGTGGATAGAATGAAAAAAACAATTCGTGAATAGTAAAGGACGAACACGAAATTATTGCGACACATTCAACAGGGCATAACTTTTTTACCATTGGGTAAAAATCAACCAAATTTTGCACACTTTTTCACCTGGAATTTCCTGACCTGTCGCACTAGCAGTTGGGAAAATTGTTGAACATTCACCATTCAACAGTCTTCAGAGTGTTGAAGCGGTTCCAGGAGCGGTTGACGTTGGACCACGGCAAAGGAGCTGGAAGAAAAACGGGACCGGAGAACAAAAAGACGGAGGGAAAGGTGAAGCGGATGATTAAAGCAAATCCCAACGTCTCAAGCCGTGATTTGGCTAAAAAGATCGGCATGTCGCAGAGATACGTCCAGATTGCAAAAAAGAGAGCTGGACTACATACATACAAGGTACAGAACTTCCCAAACCGCGATGAGCGGCAACAATCGACGGCTAAAACTCGGGCACGGAAGCTCTACGAGAAGATGCTGACAAAATATGGCTGCTGTGTGATGGACGACGAAACGTATATAAAAGCCGATTTTAAGCAAATTCCGGGGTTGGAGTTTTTCACCGACAAGAGCAAGTTCTATGTGGACGACGAATTTAAGAAAAAGAAAATGTCGAAGTTCGCCTCCAAATATCTCATTTGGCAGGCTATCTGCTCTTGCGGACTGAGGAGTGAGCCTTTCGTGACAAAGGGCACAGTAAATGGCGAGATCTACAAATCTGAGTGCCTCGAGAAGCGCCTTTTGCCGTTCTTGCAGCAGCACGACGAAGCTCCGCTATTTTGGCCAGATTTGGCATCATGCCACTATTCTAAAAGTGTCCTGGAGTGGTATGAGGCCAATTCTGTCCATTTTGTTCCAAAGGACATGAATCCGCCAAACTGTCCGGAGCTGCGCCCGGTGGAGCAGTAGTGGGCAATGATGAAGCGGGAACTTCGGAAGAGCAAGAAGACAGTCAAAGACGAGAAGGACATGTTAAGAAAATGAAAAAAAAAAAAAAACGGAGAAACTGGTACCGGATGACACTGTAAAGACTTTGCCGGAGGGCATCAAGCGAAAATGCGTTCAATTTTACACTCAAGACTCAGGGCATCGATTAACTTTTCTTTTGATTTTTGAAGTAAATATATGTATAAAACTACCCTTAAATTTTGGTTTGATTCTAAACATTATAAGAAAATTTGCATGACATTTTCGGTGTCGCAATAATTTCGTGTTCGCCCTTTAAGAAGGCTGTTATGCTTGGTCAAGGAGTTGTTGGAAGATCCGAGACACATTCAAACGATAACAGTGTGCACTTGTAAATCAAAATGAGGCTTTAATACTTATGGATACGTCAGCGAGGCCATTTCTGCCGATAATTGATCTCTAGATCGATAGACCTTTACTTAACATTCCTTAATTATTATTTTTCTACAATTCCAGTCAATCTCGCCTCCGTGGCCCTCGGCACCTGCTTGGGATGGACCTCACCGGTTGGACCAAAAATCAAATCCAACGATACCAGCGTAAACCCCCTGGACGAAATACCTAACATGGCGGAAGAATCCTGGATCGGGTCCTTGGTGGCACTGGGTGCCCTAATAGGTAATACCCATTCGTGTTGCCACTACCATAATTTGCTTAACCTCAAACCTGTCAACCTACCCACACAGCTCCCTTCGTCGCGGGACCCCTGGCGGAACATTTTGGTCGCAAGTTAACTCTCCTTGGAAGTTCCGCCTTCTTCATCCTCAGCTGGATCATACTGTTATTCACCAGCTCCGTAGGGGCATTGATGGCTGCTCGGTTGATCCAAGGCTTCGGAGTGGGATTCGTCATGACCGTTCAGACGATGTATATTGGTGAAATTGCCAGCAACGAATACCGAGGAGCCCTGGGTTCACTTATGCAGCTGTGCATTGTTTGTAAGTATTCGTCCTCAATCGAGTCCCTAGCTTGTTATCGATTAATCAACCTCTCCCCTCACAGCTGGTATCCTCTATGTCTACTCAATCGGTCCGTATGTAAGCTATATTGCCTTGCAGTGGGCCTGCCTGGCATTGCCCATCATCTTCGCAGCGACGTTCTTCTTCATGCCGGAAACTCCCGCCTACTATATTTCCAAAGGACGCAAAGACGCAGCCATCGAATCGTTACGATTCCTTCGAGGCAAATCGGCCGACGGAGTTCAGGATGAACTACATGAAACGACCCAGTCAGTCGAGGAATCCATGAAGAATAAGGCCAGCATGATGGATCTGTTCAAGAGCAAGGGAAATGTCAAGGCACTGATCATCTGCGCTGGATTGATCAGTTTCCAGCAGCTATCCGGAATCAACGTGATTCTGTTCTACAGTCAAAAGATTTTCCAAAAAACTGGCAGCAGTATGTCTCCGGCTATTTCCACCATTCTGGTCGGTATTGTGCAGGTTCTGGCTAGTGGCGCCACGCCGCTGATAGTCGATCGTTTGGGACGTAAGCCAATTCTATTAGTTTCCGCCGCAGGAATGTGCATTGCCCATGGAACCATGGGATTGTACTTCTACATGGATTATATCAAGTCGGATTCCGTGGGAAGTCTAGGCTGGTTGCCGATCTTTTCGTTGATCTTTTTCGTAACCGTGTACTGTGTGGGCTTTGGGCCGCTTCCGTGGGCCGTGTTAGGTGAAATGTTCCCGGCGAACGTGAAATCGGCCGCCTCGTCGATCGTGGCCTCCACTTGCTGGGTGCTGGGATTCCTGGTGTTGCAGTTCTTCTCGACGCTGGACGAAGCCGTCGGATCTCATTGGTCGTTCTGGATCTTCGGAGTGTGCTGCGCGATAGCGTTCGCCTTCACGCTGACCACCGTGATGGAAACGAAGGGCATGAGTCTTCAGCAGATCCAGGATAAGTTGAACGAGTAGAGTGTTTGATAGCGGTAATTATGCATTGTGATTTGAGACTAGTGATGGTAGCGTGTATTGCAATGTGCGCTTTGATGCTATTTATGTTCCGTTTTTATTGACTATGTTGACTTTGCAGTTAGGTTAATTGTCATGGAATAGATGTTTTTATTTTATAAGGTGAATAAAGCTAGGTAAGGAATAAACTAATATTTAAACTGAAATTCGCACGATAACGGCAAAGGACTTTGTTTTCTATCATAGTAGATAGTTAAGAAATGAGTCTGTGACTCAGCCAGCACATTGTCACCATCAATCAGACAAGACTTCAATAATCTACATTATATCACTTCAATAACAATGACTCTAGATCGAACTTGTTTGATATATCCTCCGGTGACCAGCAGGGTCCTCTTACATTTATCTTTCCCATAAATGACCTGTTCCAGTAAACCAAGTATTGCTAGTTCCGAAGGTTTATTGACCCCATGCATCCGAAGGGAATCACTTTGCTCACGAACTAATTACGGACGTCGGACAGACGATTTATTCATGACGCACCTGGTCAAAATTCTAACTCCCAAGGAACAACCACTCAAAAAAAAGGTGTTAAACTAACAAAGCAAATCAAAACAAAAACTTGAGTGATCATCAGACGTTGCGAATCGAAACAAACTTATAAAGGAGAGGGTTCCTCTCCCATGTGCGCACCAAAAGAGAGTGCGTACAAAATACCGCTAGAAACTATTACACAGCTATCAGTAGTACATGAGCGCAATTCAACAAGTTACTTTTGCCTGTTGAGGTGGCGGATTCGTCCGTGCCTCGACCTACCCCACTGTGGGATATTAGGCAAAAGTATCCCAAGTAACATTGGCAAAACCATCCAACCTTATTAAGTTTTATTAAAGTCTTATGAAAGCCACTGGAAATCAATTTGGTTTATGATGATGTTGTTTTTGAGAAGAAAATAATTTCTCATCACCATGAGGCTCTAGGAGTAGACAGCATTTTTTTGCTAGAACAAAGTTGTGAAGAGAAAGTATTGATAGTTCCGTTAGCTCACGGCAGGCTGTGAAAATTGAATAGAAGTAGTTTTTTGAAATTGAGCGGAGGGCATTGTGAGGTAGTATTCCGAACAGGAAACACAGACTTTTGCCAAGCATCCCCATGCGGGGTATGTCAAGGCATGATCGAATACACCACCTTGACTGGCAAAAATCTGTGCACTTGATCGTGCTCATATACTACCGATAGCTTTTTTTTTAAAATAGTTCTAACGAACTGTCTACTTGTACTCCCAAATCCCCTACATGGAGAGAAACTATTCCCGCTCCTTTTTGGGTTTATTTTTGGCATACGACTTCTGCGACCCCGCGTATAGGAGAATACAAGGAAAGAACAATATCAAGTGTAATTTGGTTTAATTATGGTACCAAGAGGTGCCAATAGATTTCAACTTTTAGTCAGGTTTATGGGAACCTACACAGCTGCTTCACAGCGATCTTAAAACTGTGTCTTCTAAAGTTCCATTTCCTCCTATCAAAGGTTTTATTTTGACTTTATGAACTCGTAAAATGCTGTTTTGAAATGCCGTTTTAGGACTCATTCAAATTATCTTATTATGGTCAGTTGAAAAAGCATTTTAAAACCATTTTGCCTGCAGTAAATGCATTAAACAGCAAATTGGCATTGAGGGAAGTCACCAAATGATCATCAAATATCAAATATATTTGTTTCAATTTTGTTTTTGTACATGGAAACTTGCATTATTTCCGAGGCGCATTTATTTTCGGCGCTTATCGTACCAATATTCACCACAAAATTAAATGCGCAAATGACATGGCGCGATACGCTGTGCGCATCAAACAAAATTTCATGCAGCACTAGAACATCTTTTTCTAGATATTATTTACTGCTTAATGAATCAGAAGAACAGAGAATCGAACAAAGCAGAGCAACAAAAACCAACCACGATAGCACCGTAAAGTTTGACAGCTGTGGCCATTTGGCCCTATGCTGGCTTTGATGGCAGCCAATAGGTTTGATGAAGGTTCTAATGTGGTCATTACATCTTTCAGTAGAACACTTTCAAAATCTTTATGGTCTTGTAAAGGTTCTATTAATTTGTGTTCACAGTCGTCTATAGAGTGGGCCACTTTGTACATATTTCGGCTTTAAAGAAACATGAAGGAGGTGTTGGTGGGCGAAACAGTGTTTAAGGTAGTTTTATCAACAAAGCCGGGAGGAGTGCTACACGGCTGGAATAAAACTTAAATTGTTACTTGGGTAACGTCCTTGGTTGAAGTACTATTTTATGTCCTTTCGCTAAATTTTCATTACTTCTGTTCTATTTCCAATCTACCGTACACTGACGGAACTTTCAACACTTTCTCTTCATATCTTCCATTCTAGCAAACATTACTGTCCACTCTTGGTGCCTCATGGTGATGAGCTCCTTCTACGTCAGAAACAAATATTCTAGTACCGAGAAGCCCAAAAATGTAATGCAAGATGTACCTGGGACAAATGGGGTTCTCAAACAGTGAACAAATTTCAAATTACTACTTTCCTATTGATTGTTGACGAACGATTAATAGGCAACATGCGATTTAGAACTGCCTCACTGATTTAGAGCACCTTCGTCCCAAGTACAACTTGCACCTTGCAATTCATTCAATCGCTTTTCGGAAGGGGGTTTGCTTTGATTTGCTGTGTTATTTTGACACAACATTTGAGAGGTTGTCCGATGTGAGTTATGTTTTCAGGGGTAATTAATTGAGCTTGACATCGATCTTGGGACCGATGTGCTCGTACTTCCTGAGCCAAAAACCAGCGGGAAGATAGTCCTAAAGAAAATGAATATATTTTTTGTCTCAGGAAGTACTAGCACACTGGTCACAAGCTTGGTCCCAACAACAATCAATATGCAACTAGCGATTTGAAATTGGTTCACTGTTGAAGAACCCCTTGGTCCGAAATACACCTTGAAGCCAGCACCTTACTGTACATATTTGCGCCTTTGTTTTGATTTGCTGTGTTATTTTGACAAGTTTAAAATGTGCATTAATGATTGTTTTACAGAGTTTATATTAAAACTTCATATTTATACCATTAGATGGTAATATTTCTCCAGTTCGAACGAAATCTCGAAGCTTCCTCTTGATGGAGCCAATCAGTGCCCACACAGTAGATACGGACACGGAATCAGCGCATTTATTCAATTATGCGTTCTTGACTACCCCACCGCTTCGTCGGAGTCGCTGCTTTGAAATTGCCCAGTACTTTTCGATTAATCGAAATTCCGGGCCATTCTGAGGGTTCATTAGCTTGGGGTAAAAATCGATCTTATTGGTAGCACATCAACCCTTTTGCATTCCCCCGCCTTGTGACTTGTACTGCCATAGTTTCTTCACATGTTGCTCCTATCTGGGCCTTTGCACTCCCAGGACATGTGCCCGCTCTCTAGGCATTTGAAGCATGCATTCGGTGGCTGGTGTGGGCTAAGTGGGCATATAGACCGTCCCACCTTTAGCTTCACCACTTTCAACGTTGCGTCTGCGTCGACTGCCGCTACCCGCATGGTTGCCACCTTGGTCCCGAGTGGACCCTTCCACAGACGTTTGTCTGCGGTGGCAACCTCGACCTTGCACTGTTCCTTCGGTGCAGTTGAGATCTCGTCTACCTCGGTGATCTTATCCAGGTTCTTACACTGGATCGTCACCTGCGAGACGAGACGCTTACCTTCACACCCTCACCTAAGGCCTGCAAGGTCTCTGAAGCCGGGCCCCTTAGCTCTGTCGTCTTTTTTAGCTCCAGGAGCATCTCGCCGATGCGAGTACGGCGTATACTCCGCACATCGGCGCCTAGGCCCTCCAGTTTAGCGTCCCCGGGCATTGCTTTCAAAACCTCGGAGTACTTCGACGCCTTGGTCTTAACGATGAGGGCCTCTCCGCGGTTACGCTTGCGGGCCACCTGCCGCCTTTCCATTTCTTTCTTAGTTTTATTACTCGGCTTTTTTTTTGCACCGATATTTCAGCAAGGTCAGTATCGGGTGAAATAGGGAAATGCTCATGTTGGTACGTCAACTTTGACGCCAGCTGTAGTCCAAACCACTTGATGGAAACAGTTCAAATTTTGTCCACATTATTTTCTGTACATTTATAAGCTATGGAGAAATTTGTAATATGTTACCTAAATTTTTCACAGAAATACGGATTTTTGAAATTGCTATGTCCAAAAATGACTTTTTTCACATATTTTATGATAACTCCAAATTTATAAATTCTATCAACATGAAATTTTGGTCACATAAGGTCTATACATTTTGTATAATGTTGTCAAATTTTCATTCAATAATATTGATAGTTGACAAATTTACAGGAGGTTGAACAACGTGGTTTTTGGAAGCAAAATTTTGCTCGGCTTTTTTTTTTTTTGCTACTGAGTGTAGTTTGAGATAAAAAAATTGTCTACACGCAAAAAAAAAATCCACAGTAGAAACCATACCGAGGGTTAAGTTAAGCGCACACACCAACAATTTTCACCTGACTATAAATGCGTTTGATTTTACCGTGCCTGCGATTAGATCAATCATGATATATCATGATATTAACATGAAGTCTGTCGAACATATCACAAATGTTGAAGAAGGTACAATAAACGTAGTAAAGTTGACTGAAATTTTAAGGTAGTTTTGAAAACAGGCATAGTCGGGTAAAATGGTAGTTTTTACTGCAAGATTTTTTACAGTATATTAATTGTTTCTACACAGTGAAAAAAAAACCGTGATAGAAACGACTAATCCGAGGTTTTAATTAAAAACACACACACACACACACCTTCGTTTTTTGCAAGAAATAACACACCTTCGTTTTTTGCAGGAAATAATTTCGTTATGTTCTACTATGATAATACACTGGTATGTAAACATTGCAGTAGAAAATACTATTGTGAATAACCCGGAACCGAGGAATCACCCAGCACGCTCCGGAATTGCCAAATGCGTCTTACCTCTTTAACTATCAGCACACAACTTCGACGATGCTTGGTGCAGCACGACGATCGCGGCGACTAGTGTGCCTGTATTGGTACAGCGTCATCACTCGGCACGCTAGCGGTGACGATATTACAAGGTGGGCCAACGAGCGACATACAACCGGCGTTACATACAGTGTTGCCGAAACCTTCATACTGCCACAAAACTATGAACAGTCAAAATAAATTTATGGTGGTTTTCATGAAAATGCAGTTGTTTATACGAAAATTATGGAAGATTGCCAGATTAGTTATAAAACCTGGCGAGGCAACCAAAATAGTAGAAACTAACGCACTTTATCTTTCTGTATGGGTACTGTTGAAAAAAAAATGAAGAAATTTAACTCTAAAAACGGCCACGTAAAGTACGATAAGTTTATGCAACGCAGCAACGTAAACTTAAATAAAAGCAAAACCAAAATAGAAAAATACAACTATATAATCCAATTTACACATTGACAAACGATTTATTTTTAACAAAACTCACTCCAAAATACAATTTGGTTACAAGCGAAGCAACGCTCGCTCCGGGTTCAGCAAATATATGAATAAAAACATACAATGATTCTTAGCATGAATGGATTTGAGTTTGTATTTTATGGCAGGTGAAAGAACCTGGTCAATATGTCAGCCCAAAGACCCCTTCAAATCTTGTATTTCTTTTATTGCTCATAATCTCGAAATACCTACATTGTGTACCTCAAGATTTTGAGCGAAAAACGTGCAGACAGTTTGTATCTACCCTATTATCAGCTAGTAAGATTTTTACGAAAAAGAAGCCGCTATCTTGTATTACAAAATCTTTATACGCGGCTCGCGATTCAAACTAATCATTTTTTAGGGTTTTGTTTTTACAGTACCTCCCCTAATTTTTCTGTTTTAGAAAAAGGAAGCCACCATCTTGGATTCCAAAATGACGCCCTCAATCGATTTCCAGCCCTTATGCGCCATTCCCGATCTAAAACAATCGATATAGCAGGGTATTTGACAGTATTTCTCACATTTTCCTTAAGAGATGCCACCATCGTGGATTCCAAAACGGCGTAGAACATCGATTTTCAGCCTAAATTGGTGGTTTCTAATCCAAAAATATAAATATTGCAGGGTGTTAGACAGTATTTCTCACTTTTAAAGAAAAACAAGCCGCTATCGAGATTTCCAAAATGGCGTCAAGCATCGATTTGCCGCCTATATACATCGATCTGGATGTAAAAATATCAATTTTTCTGGGTTTTTGACAGTTATTCCCAGTTTTTCTAAGACTGGAAGCCACCATCTTGGATTTTAAAATGGCATCAGACATTGACTAACGGTCTCTAGATATTTAGATCTCGAGATATTCATAAGTTCAATAGCGCCACGTAGTGAACCAATTGTAGACTACGATCCACCAACCGAAAGGCCTTGACCAACTGAATAACTTTGCTGAAGACAGTAACTCTCCATATGCCCAGAACCTCGAGATATTCTAAGTTGGAACCAATTAATACCTACATTTTGCATGCCAGCTAGTGCCACCTACCGAACCAATCAGACCTTATTAGACCCTTTCCAATAAATATCCTCAAGATATCATGCATCTAAAAGGTGAAAATTACAAGAACATTACATTTTCAAATTATATGAAATTAATAAGTTACGTGCGTCTCCATCCCGATGGGTGAAATTGCTGTAGCCGGGTGCCACCACCCACTTTCAGACAGTGGGCCACATTGAAAAGTGTGAAATCATTCAACAAAATTAAGCAGCACTTCAAAATTGAATAACTTTCTTATTAGGGCTTGTTCGCGACAAAATCTGGACACCCTTAAATACGTATATCTCTGGAAATACTTCATCAACGCGTGACATATTTTGCAGACTGATAAACGTATGTCTGTTCATTTTGTAAAATCAATTTTTGGTGATACCACAGAGAACAGACATCCAGGCTCAAACATTTTTTTTCCAATTTACTGTGTAAATTTTTAAAAGCAAACCGTTGGAAAAACAACGCCGCCTATTCTAGATTTCACTAAACTAAAATTGACAGACTATCAAATCTCGAGGTGGGCAAGTGGCGCCATCACCATACGGTTCACCAAAACCAACGGAAACGAGCTGAACTTTTAAAATGGCAGTTACAGAAATTTACACACGAAGGGCACTCAATTTTGGCTGTCTGTTCTCTGTGGTGATACTACAAGCTTTTAGATCGAACATGGTCTCGAAAGGACAGCAAGTGCGAAAAGCAATTGTGTGCAGTCACAATGAAAATCCGGATCTGTCAGTAAGAAAACTTGCAAAAAAGCAAGTACCGAATCGTAATGATAAGCAGAATGTGAAGGCTAAAACCCGGGCTTGCCAGATGTATCGCGAATATTTGACGAAATTTTCCTGCGTGATAATGTTCGATGAAACTTATGTGCTGGAAGACTTTAAGCAGCTTCCCGGAATGTCTTATTATACTGCTATGCAACGAAACGGCGTAGAGGAGCATTTCACGACGAAGAAAAAGGCCAATTTACCTAAAAATTATTTGATTTGGCAGGCAATATGCAGCTGTGGTCGAGCAAGCCAAAGCTTCATCACTACCAGAATGGTGAACAAGGAAATATACCGTGAAGAATGTCTAAAGAAGCGTTGCCATGACGCTGTCTCGCTATTCTGGCCTGCTTTGGCATCTTGTCACTACGCCAAAGATATTTTGGGATGGTATAAAGCGAATGGAGTCCATGTTGTACCGAAAGAGGCGAATCCACCTAACTGCCCGGAGTTGCGACCTATCAAACGGGATTGGGCTATCGTTTATCTCAATATAAACAACAAGCTACAACTATAGGAACATTTCGAAAATCTTGGACAAAAGCAGCTGAATTGGTTGCAGAGAAGTCTGCACAGACCCTAATGGCTGGAGTAAACTCAAAAGTTCGTAGTTTCTTCATGCAGCCTAATTAAGTAGCTGTAATTAGTTTTAAGATGACTAATAATGCACAATTAAATGAATAAAAAATGCATCTTGGATTGAACTAACAGCAAATTTGTTTTATTCCAAATTTAATCTGTCCAAATTTTGTCGCGAACAAGCCTTATAACCTCGAATTAAGCACGGTTTATTTGAAATGCTTCATGAAAGTGTGCCACGTGTTTTCAGGGTGCCTTCAATATTTTAGCTCAAGCTTTTAAGGTAGCTGTGCTAAATAAATATTAAAAATACTTTTTTCCCCATACTGAAAAAGTAAAAATAGAAGTTTTAATGGAAGAAAAATGATCAATTTCACTCGAAATTTTGCTCTTCGCCATCAAAACTGTCTTCAATACCCGCTTACTTCAAATGCTCACTGCGCCTACCGTTATGCATGTCCGATAACCACCATTCCTCAAGCAAAACACATCGCACGCGATGTTATTTTCAAAAGAGAGCTCGCCTCCACGCTCTCCGATAACGGCTTTAATTGGGGGACAGAAGCACGTTGTTGACGATTGTCGATTCTGCAGCGCGTAATCTAATGACGAAAAACTTCTCCTGCTCTCAACTGTGATTAGCCGATTGAATTGACACCGGCCGGGCAGAAGAATGCGAAGAATTTTGGATCATCCATATCAGTCCGATTCGGTCGTTCGGCAGCGAAGGACGACTGTGGCGCGCAGATTAGACCTGCTCTTGAGCAAACAGTCCACAGTATCTCTTCAATTAGCAGAAGGTGCAATTTGAGCATATATCAGTCGTAATGTGCGCTTCAACTGTCGTTTTTGTATAAATTGACCGGCAGATGTTTACGACCAAAGGCAGACACTGTTGGGATTTCATCCAGTCGCAACCGAAGCGTAACTGATAACTGAGGCGTTTAGTCTGTACTACGGATTTCGAGCTAGAACCAGTTCCGCAACCCTACGGATGAGTGATGCAGCCTCTAGTTCAATAGAGGATTCCAGTTGCTGTTTGTTTTCGTAATTAGTGATCCCTACAGTCGCAGTCACGCGTGTGCAGTTCGCTGTGAGATAAGTGATAGTTTTGACAACTGGACAACTCGCGGGGCGATAGTTCTCAGCTGAAGATGATTCACCTCGTGCAAAGTGTCGTCCGAAGGAAGAGGCAGTATGTGGCTGCTATTGTTGGTAATTAAAATTGTTCAATCTGGTCGTTATCAAGTTAGGGTGAAATTTTTTTTTGGCTAACGAAAATTGCTTGACTGAGAAAGGTCATGGTCGGTAGGAGCTGATATTATGGAGGATGGGGACGAGCTTAGAACGTTTGTTTAGTTCATCTGTCAATTTTTGCATCACAGTGCACCGGTGGAAGATGATAATGAGGTGTTATCAGACGGTGGACTCGGGCCAATAAGTTCACTAAGCAGATAACGAATAATTAATTATGATGGACCATACCGAGAGACTTGATATTTTTTGGATGGTGTGGGCCATATGGCATTCCAATCATGATGAAAAAAATGCCAAAAGTAACAAATTCATTTATCCCCTCATACAGCGAATCTTGCCATCGCCTGCATGGGCGCCAGCATGGCCTGGACATCACCGGTAGAACCGAAGCTCAAAAACCTCGCTGATTCCCCGCTTAAAACGATACCGACCGCAACCGAGCTATCCTGGATAGGATCCATCCTGACACTGGGATCACTGACCGGTACGTACAGACTTCAATAACTTTCCCCTTACGAAGCCCTGCACTACCCAAAACCATTTCAGGTCCCACATTCGCTGGATTGATAGCATACCGCTTCGGACGGAAGCTGGCCATGCTGGCCAGTGCAGCCTTCTTCCTGACTGCCTACGTCCTCTTCCTGACGGCAACTAGTGTTGCGCAGATTCTCGTTGGTCGGTTCATTCAGGGTTGCGGCATCGGATTCGCCATTACCATCACGCCGATGTATGTTGCCGAAATCGCCACCGTCAATCGAAGAGGAGCCCTAGGATCACTCGTCCAAACCTCCATTACGCTAGGCCTACTGTTTGACTACGTCATTGGACCCTACGTCAGCTATACTGCATTCCAATGGATCCAGATGTCACTGCCGGTGTTGTTTATCCTATCGTTTATTCACATGCCGGAAACTCCGCACTTCTACGTATCGAAAGGAAATTACCCAGCTGCAGCGCGTTCCTTGGCGTACCTCAGAGGAGTGCCCATAGGTGAACTTCAGGCTGAGTACAACTCGATTCAATTCTCCGTGGAAGAATCGATGCGCAATCGAGGGTCGATAAAGGACTTGTTCCGCAATCACGCCAACTTTCGAGCCTTGATCATCTGCACTGGAGTGGTTGTGTTTCAGCAATTATCGGGGATTAATCCGGTGCAGTTCTTTGCCCAGCCCATCTTCCAGAAGACCGGAAGTGGACTCCCGGCAGAGCAGAATGCTATCATAACCGGAGTTTTCCAGGTGGCGGCCAGTGTAGTGACGGCCCTGATCGTTGACAGGGTAGGACGAAGGCCCACATTGTTGGTGTCAGCTGCCGGGATGTGCTGTTCGCTTTCCGTCCTGGGAGCATACTTCTATCTGGACGATTCGGGATCGGAAGTAGCAGAGAGTCTATCCTTCCTACCGGTCTTATCGCTGGTAACATTCTGCGTCATGTTCTGCATCGGTTTCGGCCCGATAGCATGGGTCCTGCTTGGTGAGATGTTCGCACCGAACATCAAATCGTTGGCCTCTTCCATTGTGTCATCCATCTGCTGGACGACGTCGTTTTTCATCCTGTTTTACTTCTCCGCTCTGGACGTGGCGCTGGGATCGCATTGGTTGTTCTGGATCTTTGCCATCTGCTGTGCGATGGCATTCGTGTTCACCTACGTGTATGTAGTGGAAACCAAAGGGCTTAGCTTGCCGGAAATCCAAGCCCGGCTGAATGAAACTGCCCCGGTTAGCGGAATCGACGGGGGTGATGTCGTGAAGTATTGAGCAGGTGTAGTATCCCGGCACGATATCTACTTATAAGGTTATGTGAAATTTTGAGTTTTCTGGGTAAATCCAGTGAGGGGAGGAAACCCCAGGAGGGAGGGGTTCAAAAGAAGAGAACTCGACTAATGCTTTGGTGTTCTAATGTACATCCACACTTTAGTTAAACCGCACCATTTGAAGGGACAAAAATGTCAAAATGGCTGCTACTGTGCTTACCTCATAGAAGTAATGTGGATTCTAGTTAGCAATTTTATGGGTTTGTTTTTTCTTGATTCAGGTCAGTGATGACGGACCAGCATTAAATAGATTTTATTATTGCAAAGGCTAGCAACTGATACTACACAGTTGTGGCGAAGATATATGAGAAAGTTGGTATTCCGGCTGAAGTGTTTCTGAGTTTGCTGCTCGAGTGGCTTCGGGCGGTATTTTCAAAGACAAGTGTATGGCAATAACTTGAGGAAGATTGGCGCACATCGGGTTTGATAAAGCAACGCAAAATTGGTCTGTTACTTGCAGAGGTTAGTAGTTAAAAGGAAATAAACGCGGCCTAGTGTCACATAAATATTTTTCAGATCAAGAATTTAACTTGAAAATGTGCAGTACGAAGCCCGATTTTCATATAGAATCGTCATATAAAGACTGTACTCGAAAAAAATTAAACACAATCCTTACGCTGAAGCCTAGGAGAGTAATGCTTACGTTGACGAGATTTCATCACAACCTGTCAAGTGGTTTTCGAGACGGCATCGGACCAACAGCAGATCCGCCAAACAATTATGGGCGTCGTCGTGGAAAATCCGAATGCGTCGAACAGAAGGATCGGGATAAAAAACTGGGATTCAATCACTCGACGGCGTTAATACACTGCTCTGTTTAGTGGCAAAGGTTTATCTGCTGCATTACTTATTTATCTGCAACAGTGCCCCGGACATTCACCTGTTTACGAAAATGATACAATTTGCACATTCTTTTTTTTTTGCATGGTCTGTGTATTAACTCGCCGAGCCGCTGAGCGCACACAAAGCAAGCATCTGCTGTTGGCAATGTTGGGTTGGCTGTCAAACTAAGCAGTGGATAAAACAACAGCTGCTATTAAGCTTAGTGACATTTAACGCATGCACACGGAAAAAAATCCGTGTCCAGATCCGGGAACTTCAGTCATGAATTCGAGAACAAGCAAAAATACACCGTGAACTGAATCACGTCATCATGAACTAAATAACGTTTATAGGGAAAACTCCTGAAAACGTGAACTAGCTCATGATCCGTTTTCATTTTCGGGAACTCTTTTTTTCTGTGCACACTATCGTCGTATTGAGTGCACATAAGCAGATACAAAAACGCGCAACCCAAAGCTACGGGGGTCTAGAGAGAATCTCTTTCCAGAAACAAGTTCGCAGAAACCACACCAAAACCGAACCCTCCTAACATATAGTGTTGTATAAATATATACTGAAAATTTATTTACGTAAATTTGCTTTCCCTCGTTTCGTAAACATGAATTTTGTACAAAGAACAAATGTCTCGTAAATTGTATGAAACATTCATGTTGCATGTCATCTAACAAAATGCTATCATTACATTTTTTGTACATTGCACAAAATGAATTTCATGAAGACCAGCCAATCGCTGCTTCTCTTCGATCGTACTCATAAATGTTGCTGTTGGGATGGTGGGAATCATTAATTTATCCTTAATTTAATTATTTATAATTTAGAGTACATTATAAAATAAAACGTTCCTCGTGGTTACGCTTTTTAAACGTAGGACTACGTTTCTCTTTTCTATACCAGGTGTCATTTCAAAATTTTGAAAAGTGAGAGCGTTACGCAATAGTGAAAGGTTTTTGAACGCTAATAACTCTCGTTTGACAGAACAGTATGCCTTCATTTATAAACTATTTGATCAGAACAACTTCAAATATTTTGTATTAAAATTTCAATTAAGTGCTTTTTTTTACTTAAAAATGACCTTATTTTGTTCCCATACAAATCAGCACATGAACAAGTTGAAAATTTAGTTTTCATCTTTCAGGTCCTCAAAAACTGTTAACAAATGGTTTCAATTGTCTTCTTATTTTTATTTTATTCCGTTTTATTCCATGTTAATACAGCAATGGCCACACCCCTCAGCTACAGAATTACTTTGCTTTGTTGCCGGTGGCTGGTTTTATAACCGAAGCCCGTCCCCTCATATGTAATTTGCTTCGTACTGCATGTTTGTGCCTCTCTTCTTTCGAGGCAATGCTATTAACGCCAGGATAAAGCACACCATTTGAACCAAAATTATTCCATTGAGACATTCAAGTTCGATTGAGCACGTACGTTTGTATGTTCCGCTCTCGTTACCAAGATTTTTTTTTATCTCATCCGTTTTTTCGCCGTTTTTTCGCAAATTATCGCCTACGCTTGCTCATCTACAAATCAGAAGAAAGCGCTCCAAAGGTTTGTATGTCCCCCCCCCCCCCCCCGGCTCGATCTATTGACATGGAAACGGGTTGTAAAAATCGATAATCCACGTGGGCGGACACCTCCTAGTGCAAAACGATGTCTGTGACAACTAGATTAGTAGAATCATCCCAAGTTTCTTGCCGTCGGCCATTGACAGTGACGAGGAGCTTAATAAACTACTATCCGAATTGAAAACAGCACATTATGGTGTCCAGCCAGATTAACCTGATGTATTTTGATCCTTATTTTTGTAGTATTTTTATCCTTTTGTTTTTGTTGTATTTTTATCCTAAACAAGCATATTATCAAAAATAGTAAATTTTGGGTTGTTTGAGGCGTTCAGTCGAGTGTAACCAGTGGTGCGTTGAAGTGTGTTGAAGATGAGTGAGATGCTCTGGATTTAATGTATCGGCTTTTAAATTAAAACCAACATTTAAATATATATTCTGGACACCACCCAGAATACCCACTGTGAGGAAAGCAGGCAGAAATCAACAGTTCCGCTACTTGCCACCAGACTTCGCAGGAGATAAGGAGTGGGCGGCCATTTAGGGTGGCGTAAAGGGGACCATGATGGGGCGAATATGCTATGGGGAGGAAAATAGCTTAACGGTCGGTTGAAGATCAACCTGCCATCGCTTATCTGCCATTAATTTTGCAGCCCGTTTGAAGTTAAGGCGTTAAAACTGAAATTGAAAAAAAAATACAAAGAAGAGAGCATTGTGGAAAGTGATCGGAAGTGTCTTCAAGTGGAGAAGTAGAAGCAAGTGAAGCGAAAAGAGCTTCCAGGACCCCTGTATTTGCCTTTAGTTTGGCCTGAGCTGGTCAAGCTCCCGACCGTCGTCCAGGTTACCCAAGTCAACTCCACCGTCTGTTAGTTCCCGGTCGCTGTGGGAGTCCTAGTGAATAGAACCAGTGACGTCTCAAGCTTTGGGGAAGACGTGGCCATTTTGTATGCCACGCTTGAGCCGACGCGGACGCCATTGAAGCGCGAATCGGTGAGACTTGGAGGAGTACGGAGGAGAGGAAGCGTTGGACGGAGAGCTGGGGGAGTACCGGTCTGGCTGATTAGCCCGAAGACCAGGCACAGCGAGAAGCAGCATAAGAAAAGCACTGACGAAGTATCGGAATGAGAAGAGGGGCCCCGAAGAAAGGAGTGTGAGCCAGAGTGATGAAAGAGGTAGGAGATAGGAAGTAAGGAAGTGGGAGAAGTCGTTACCTTTGTGCAAATTAGTAATAAAGTGAGTGTATAGTCAGAAAAATATTTAAGTTATTCCTTGGACGCGGTGATAAAGCGCGTACGCCGACCCTGAGGCGATTGGAAGAAGGGGGTCTCATTGGTGCTGGGTAGGAATCACCCCTTTGGTTACATGAGAGTGGTTAATTCGACAGAGAATTTTCATTAAACCCTCAAGCCCTGATATAACGTACCTCTTCGCCTGGACCTAGCGCCGTAGCACTCCTGTCCCGGCAATTGTTAGGTGTCGACCGTAACGGTCATGTGAGCCACTGCCGGAGCATATCCTGTGCGGTTTCTGTTCCATAATTGTTCGCACAAATCAAATTGGGACCTTTGTCCCTTGCGCTGAACTCGTCGGATTGACGTGCCGCAAGGGTTCAGTAGGGATTCCGTGTCAAAACCCGAAGCTAAGAGTCAGTTCCATTGACATCTCTTCATAATATTTTGTATGCTATTTTCACCTTCACATTTATGCACCTCTGTAAGTTTTGGCCCACCTTGATCAGATATTGCATTTATTTCACAAAGCATCACACCTGGCTCTTCGATCACTTAAATTGCTACCTTTTAAATGTAACAAGAACGTCAGAAAGACAACTATTCAGAACATGCATTTTAGAATAATCTGTTGATTCACGAAAACAATCATATTTTATTCACATTGCATCTTTGTTGATTGGACTGATATTCTTTGGTTTTCAGCTTTTTTTAAGACTAATAAGGTACTGATACCTACCTAATTTTCGTTTTTCAGTAACAAATCAGAGGATGTCAGATATACATACAGGTATACCTCGATAGTACGTACATCAACTTTCTCACTTCAAATCTTATGCAATTGCTACACAAACTACAGATTGATTTGAAGTCTAATACAATCAAGAAAAAGGAGATAGTAGCTCTTTCTTTTGGTTATATTAAAGTTCAAGTACAACCAGCAATTGCGATTTGAAGTGAGAAAATTGATGTACGTACTATCGAGGTATACCTGTATTTTGTAAATACGTATATAATATTCTGTAACGTACATATCATACTTACATTCAATAACAAAAGGTAAAGGTCGGTATCGTGTCCGGAAGAAATTCCTATCCCAAACCAATATAAAATTGGTTTACTGAAACGGAAAAGTAAAAAATTGAATAGAAATTTCTGCAAAGAAATTGTTGTCATGCATTCAAATTTTTTTCATAACATTTTGAAATTGTTTTTTCAATAGTTAAGCTTGTCAGAATTAAAAAAAAATCAACTGCCGGTATTTTATTATATTTACTATCGAACAATGTTATAATCCACATACCCCTATAATACCCTATTGTAGTTGATTGTTTCAGACTCATAGGATATAATTCAACAAAAAACTCCATCAATTGGGGGTTCTAAAGACTTTTAAAATACCGTGGTCCAAATTTGTAGGAATTGTTTGATATCTTTGATTCTTTGTTTCTATCCCAATAGCTTCAATTCAATCAGAGCCCAATATATCTTAATTGGACGTAACTCTAGACAATTTGGCGGATTTGCGATTTTGGTCAATATTCAATACTGCGTCATAGCACCCAATCACAGTTTAGACATAATGAAACCAACCCTGGAGGTCATTTGGAATCCTCCAGGGCATACATTTTAGCGTCCATGAAAACTACGTCAATCATTCGCAGTAGAAACAGGGGCTGGGTATAGTTTTCAGCTCAGGAAGTACCATCACATCGGTTCTAAGCTCGGTTCCAAGCTAAATTAATCATCGCTACAATAACGAATAACCCCTCCAATATACTGTCAAAATAACATAGCTAATCAGTGACATTGGGAGGCTTTCTTCGTCGACGTTCTCTTTGCGTTCCTAATTAAAAACATGATCAAGAATGTTCAACACACCGTACGATAATATAAAGTGTAATTAGGATCAAATACCTCAAAAACATCAGCAAATCGTTTAATAGACAAACTTTTAACGAAAGAGAAAGTCGACGAAGAGAATCCCTCAATGTTGCTTTGGACCTAATGCATTGTTCAGCTTGAAATATTCTAGTGCCCAAAACGAAAGAATGGGCTGCTCTATGATGTTCTTGAGACCAATGGGGTTCTAAAGTAGTGGGCCAATTGTGAATCTCTAGTTTCTTATTGATTATTGGTAGTATCGCGCTAATGGAGCAGACATTATCAAGAAAGGGATGAACCCACAAAACTTCTCAAAATTCCGCTCAGATGAAATATGTTAGGGTATCATCAAAGCTGAAGATGAGTGGAAAATGGTGAGAGAAGCTATAGAACTGGCCAGATACTGACAACCACTATCATTCCCACAGTTGGAATTTTCATTCGAGAGGATTGAAATTTCAAAACCCCCTAGTTTTATTTAAACTAAAATAAATACACAATAGGTTCTTCTAATAACGGCTCATTCTAAACCGAACAGAATCCACTATATATCCGATTAATAATTCTAAACTACCAGGGCTTTACATCGACGAATCCCGTCCGCCATTTTCATTGCTTTTCGGCACTCTGCCCAACCGTTCTTGAATCTCCTGTAGGCTCAATCCCTTCGTCTCCACCACACAGAACACCGTAAATACAAACGCCATCGCACAGATGATGGCAAACATCCAAAAGGCCCACTCGAAGCCGAACGATTCGCTTATCAAAAGGAAGAATCTCAACGCCAGAAAGTCCAAAATCCACGAAACCGAAACGTTTATCGTGTTTCCAATCGCCTTCACATCGTGTGCGAAAATCTCGGACGCTATCGCCCACGGTACCGGCCCGAAGCCGAAGTTGTAGATCGCTATGAATCCCAACATTCCCGTCAACGGGATCCAACCGATGAACTTCGAGTCTACGCCCATTTGCTCCATCATGAAGAAGGCTCCCAGCAGCGTCAGTGCGACAGTAAGTCCCAATGCCGAGCTCAGCAGGACCGGTTTCCTGCCAACACGGTCCACAAACAGCAACGTCAAACAACAACAAACCACTTGAATTGCCCCCATGATTATCGTTGACACATCTGCCGATAGCGATATTTGCGCTTTGTCGAAGATAAGCTCACTGTTCGACAGAATGCAATCGATTCCGGTCCACTGCTGGAACGAAATCAAGCAGAAGCTGATCGTCAGTGCCTTCAGATTCGACCGTTGGGTGAAGAGGTTCTTAAGGGAGTTGGTGTTTTGGAGTCGTTCCTCTCGTTGCAGAAATTGTTTGATTTCCTGCAGATCGGGTTGAACTTCATCGGATGATGCGTCCCGGAGATACATCAACGAAGCCGTTGCTTGCTGGTACAGTCCTTTCGAGACGAAGTAGTGAGGCGTTTCCGGCATGTACCCAAAGACAACCAAGAAGAGTAAGGGTACTGCGCAACAGATCCACTGGAAGGCATAGTATCCTACGTACGGACCAATACAGTAGACGTACAGGATGCCAACTGGAACAGATGGTGGTGTTTGACGAAGAACTTAAGAATGTTATAATTCAAAAAGAAAACTTACCCGTCTGTCCAATCTGTAGAAACGATCCCAAAATGCCTCGATACTGATCGCTGGAAATTTCACCGACATACATCGGAAGCGTTACCAGAATACAGCCACTACCGAAGCCCAGTACGAATCGCGCAGCTATCATCATGGTCACGGAATGGGCCGTTAGCAGCACAATCCATCCGATAAAGTGCACCAGGACACTGAGCATCAACGTTAGCTTTCGACCGCGCCGATCAGCCAGGAATCCAGCGGCGAACGGCCCGAAGAAGCCGCCAATCGCCAGCACTGAGTTGATCCAGGACTGCTCGCTCTCCCCGATGACCTTTCCCAGGGGATTGTCCGAAAGGCTGTGCTCGGTGAGTTTTTTGAACATGGGAGATGGCCACCCCAGTGCTATTCCCATGGTCATGGCCGAGATGGTGGCTGGAATGAGAAGAAGCTTGGTGAGGTTTTTGAGATCAAGTTTGTGAAGGCGTACCAACACCAGCTACAAGAAATTCACGAAATGTTGCTCGGGAACGATGCATCGTGCTTCCGCGGCGAGCTGCTGCAATTGAATCACTGCATTTTTTGTTCGATATCGTTGATGCAACTTGCACTGAAAGCACTTCAAAGTGGATATAGTGTAAATAAATTGTTGAAAATGGAGTTGATAAAAATCGGAATTGGAAGCGTGTACTTCTGTGTACCATATCAACGACCATCTGTTTGAGGACACGCATGTGTAGTAATGGCATGATAAGCTCAAAAATACTTGAATGTCGAACGCAGCAAATTAAATATTATGATTCATATGTGCATACTTAGAAAACTGAGAAGTTCACAGAACGATAGGTTTTCGAACCATGTGGCAGATAAACAGGAGATTTGAAATGCTTTTGGTTCAATAGAGGCCACAGATGACATCTGTTAGGATGTCAAAAAAAAACTTTATTGGCGTTTGGATATGTAATTCAAGTTTGTTGGGATATGCTTGCATTAAATTTGAATACACTTTTTCTTCTTATTCTATCTGACAATTATTGTGAACTTCTATAAACTGAAAACCATTGTCAAATAGGTAAACAGTCAAGTGTTCAATAGTACGGTGAGTAGTAGCATTCATAAACTCTAATTTGTCGGCTGTCCTGCACCGGATTGAGCTGTTTTTAAAGGGTGTCTCACATCAAATTGCATCACGGATAAAACGCTGTAGAAAACAACCTAATTCAGGCACTAAATATAACCCATTTGTAAGGTTTTGGCATTCAACTTCAATACCATAACCGTTCGCTCACACCTCACGCTTAACTCCACTCATTAGGTTCTGTACAACATCTGGCATGCTTTTTCTGTATGGAAAACCCCTTTTTTTACATGTCTTCCTCAGATTTGACCTGTTTGGGATGCTTCCGTAGTACCTGTTTCAAAATAGCCAATATTTTTCGATAGGCCTCAGTTCCGGTGCGTTGAGGGGGCTCATGTCCTTGGATACGAGAGTGACTCCATTGGCTTTGTACCATTCCAGGACTACATTTGAATAGTGGCATGAAGCTAGATACGGCCAGAAGATCGTAGGACACTCATGTTGCTTCGACAGAGGAGATCTCTCCGCTTTAAGTCCCGGTAGTCACGAACAGCGCACTCCGTTTGCCACATGAGCTGATCGCTTGCTAAATCATGTATTTCTTGGCAAACTTAGAAAGTTTCTGCTTCCTTACTTCCTCCGGAACATCAAACTTGTGCTGGGCGGTGAAGAACAGTAGCCCCGAAGCTGCCAGAAGCAGCCACCTTGACGTAACTTTCATCATCCATGATAAGACAGTGAGGCTTCGTCAGCATCTTGGTGTACAGTTTCCGGGCCCGTGACACCGTATTTCGCCGTTTTTCACGATTTGGAGCCTTCTGCACTTTGTACTTATGCAGTCCTAGGCTCCAGGTTCTTGGCTCTCTGAGCAAAAGACTTTGACAAATTCCACATACCTGACCGAAGCACTGCAATTCCGCTTAAACGCTTTCACGACACGTATGTGATCCTGATCACTAATAGAACATTCATTCTGACCGCATGTCTCCTTCCATTCGATGCTCAGAGTTTCGTAGTAACGTTTAATCACACGACTCACCGTTGGCTGCACGATTCCAATTTTGGTACTCAAGGCGGTGATCCATGCCGGCCCGCCATACCTAAGTATGGACAGGGCGACACTGGCCAGGAGCTTACGCTTACTCCCTTGGACCGCCGAGCTATTCGACATTATGCGGGATAATGACGATATAGCCATAGAGGCTTTCTTGCAAGCGTAATCGACGTGACTGACAAAGGACAGCTTATCTTCGATCATAACCCCAAGATACCTCAAGAACCTCTTCGTTACCTGCACTGATCGTCGCATGTTGCTCCGATTTTCGATTATTCACCACCGTGACCTCAGTCTTATGGTGGGCTAGCTCCAATTGCCTGGTGCTCATCCATCTCTCCACAATGCCGATGAAGTGCGGGGCCGTTAACTCGACCTCTTCGATGGATTCACCACATATCTCCAGGGTGATGTCGTCTTCGAACCCGACTATCTTCACCCCGCTCGGGAACTCAAGCCGCAGTACCTCGTCGTACATCGTGTTGCATAACACTGGACCCAGGATCGAATCTTGTGGGACACTTGCGGTTCTCTGGACACGTTTCTGGCCTGCCTCTGTATTGTATACCAGTAGCTTCCGAGAATCTCGTACAGGTACCCAGGAACCTGAAGGCGTTGGAGTGAGTTGGCGATAGTCACCCTAATGGCGCTATTGAATGCGTTTCTCACGTCAAGGGTGACCAATGCACAGTATCGTACTCCTCGCCTTTTGCGCTGGATTGCCACCTCAGCCGTCTTGGTGACGGACAGGATGGCATCCACCGTCGACTTCCCTTTACGGAAGCCAAACTTATTATTAGACAGACCGCCTATACCCTCTGTGTATGTTGTCAGTCTGTTGAGGATTACCCTCTCGAGCACCTTACCCACTGTATCCAACAGACATATATAGGTCTATATGCCGATGGATCTCCTGGTGGCTTCCCTGTCTTTAGTAGCAACACAAGGGTCTGAATTTTCCAGGCGTCCGGGAAGACGCCCTTGTCCAGACACTTTTGCATCACCACCCTGAACATTTCGGGATCCATCAAGACAGCCGTCTTGATGGCCAGGTTCGGAATACCATCCTGTCCCGGGGCTTTGTTCACCTTTAGCGACTTTGCTATTGCAATGAGTTCCTCATTCGTCACCGTCGCCTCGGCCTTCTGACGTCACCATTGGCCTTCTGACACAGACTCTCGAAGCAGGCTCGCTTGCTGGCTTTAGCTCCCTCTTTAGTGCGGCCTTCGCGGCGACTAGCGCCTCTCTACGCTCGATTCTCTCGGGGTCTGACCGCGCTCTTTGCACCCTCCGCGTGGAGGCATGTTCTTCGGAGGTCGGAAATCAAATCCGTCCACCAATAGACCGGTGATCTTCGTTTCCTCGGTTTGACTTCCTTCGGCATGGTTGCAACGCACGCTCGTGTAAGTATCATAACGAGTCGTTCTCCGCAAGGTTTCTGGGTTTCGCGTAATTTTGGTTCCCTCTCAAACGCCTATTTAAAAGTCTCTACATCAAAGAAGGACGTCCTCCATCTGCCTTGTATTGTGGACGATTCAATAACGAACCGCCAATTGGTCGCTAGCGGTGTAGCCATCATCCACCTTCCAATTGCTTAGCAGCCCAGGACAGCTAAATGCTATATCGATGATCGATTTCGCTCCGTTTCTATGGTACCCACGTTGGCTAGATCCACATTGAGCCTAGCCAAGGCCTCCAGAAGAATCTGTCCCCTAGGGATGGTAAGGCGGCTCCCCCACTCAAGCGCCCAAGCGTTGAAGTCCCCCGCTATTACCAACGGGTTCAGGCCAGTTTGCTCCGTTGTCATCCAAATCGAGTATATTGGAAAACTGTTTGATCGACCATCTTGGCGGTGCGTAGCAGCTGCAGAAGAACACTCCATTCACGTTTACAACCGCGAAGCCTTCGTTTGTGGTAGACACAACCTCCTGAACCGGGTACTTGCCCATCGTCCATAATGCCGCCGTATTGGACCTGTCCGCAAAGCAGTTTCCATTGCCGGCTGGGATGCGGTATGGGTCGAAAATTATGGCGATCCGATGCCAACTCGCTAACTGTCTGACACAGCAGTTGCTGAGCGGCCTCACAATGGTTCAGGTTCAGTTGGGTTACCTGCATTACGGTTGGCTCGTTGGAATACCCTTAGCGGCCGGGCACTTGCCCACCCCCATGGCGTGCTTGTCGTCCGGTTTCCAGGTGCACATGAAGCATTTGGGGGAACCTTTGCAATCCCGTGCCTTGTGGCTAGTGCTGCCACACCTTCTGAACATGTTACTCCTATCTGGGCCTTTGCACTCCCAGGACATGTGCCCGCTCTCTAGGCATCTAAAGCATGCCTTTGGCGGCTGGTGTAGGCTTACTTGGCGTATGGACCATCCCACCTTCACCTTCGCCACTTTCAACGCCGCGTTCACGTCGACTATGTCTGCGGTAGCAACTTCGACCTTGCACTGTTCCTTTAGTGCAGTGGAGATCTCGTCTGCCTCGGTGATCTCATCCAGGTTTTTACACTGCATCGTCACCTGCGAGACGAGGGCGCGCACCTTCACACCCTCACCTAAGGCCTGTCTTGCCAGGTCTCTAAACGCCGGGCCCTTTAGCGTTATCGCCTTCTTCAACTCCAGGAGCATCTCGCCGATACAGGTACAGCGTATACTCCGCACGTAAGCGCCTAGGCCTGCCAATTTAGCGTTTCCGCGCATCGCTTACGAGACCTCCAAGTACTTTGACGCCTCGATCTAGACGATGAGGGCGTTACGCTTGCGGGCCACCTGTCGCTTGTCTTTTTGTTTTCTGGTTTCATTCCCCTTTTTTCGGACCATGTTCCAGTGGCTTTCTGCGGAAAGTACAAGTTTTCTTTGCATGTCCTCGCTTCGACGGCGCGTGATCCGGCATGATTGCCGTAAGCGGTCACAACACGACTCCGGACAATTTGGTCCAGAGGATGTGCCAGGACCGAGACGTCTGGGACGCGGTATGCGTAGCAGCCTCCCAGATCGTCCTCGATCTCCAACAAAAATGTCGAAACGACCAAAGGCAGGTCGCGGGGACCACTTAACTACTAAAGCCCTAAGTAGTTAGCAAGCACAATAGTCCCCTCCCCGAGTAATACCGAAAGGAGGTTCCGGGAGGGTCAGGACTAAGGCACGGGTGGGGTTTTAGTGGGTCGAGGAGGTGGCACTTTCTTCCCACACCCTGAGTTCTTCAGATGTCTGGTGGCATATTTTCCATCCCGTCTAAAAAAAAGCACCGGCGAACTTACCCACACAGGTTAACGGGATATCAGTCGCAATCATTCCCTCATCGCATGACTAACAACAAGCCATAGTCAAGCAATAGGCTCAAAACACATTACGACCAATACAATTGGAAATCTCGTGTGATGTCTCGACTCATGTCCAATCATTATTCTTTGAACGCTCATTTATTCCGAGTTGGGCTGAGCGACAGCAATCTCTGTGAGTGTGGACAAGGTTATTATACCAGGACGCAGATCACATTTTTTGGTCATGTGCTGAGCATCGTGAAGTCAGATCTGAGCTTCGGGCTCGTGGTAGACAATCCAATGGACCGGTTCGAGATATTTTGGCACTACGTGATCTGAAGTTTCTGAAACTCATTTATATGTTTTTGACTAACATTAGCCTTAGATTGTAGTTAGTTTAACATGTATGTTTAGTATAAGTTTTTTTCTGTGTTTGTGTGTTTTCCTTTCTCTTTCAAAAATGTTCAAATAAAAAGAAAACCAAAAAGTTGTATAGTTTTAAGTTTTTTGACAATTTAGAATATTAAATAAATGTGTTATGTAAACCATACTTTAAATTCCCACCCATCTCCCTATCCGTTAAATTGTTATTCCTATTAACCTCGAGACGGCCGCGAGTAATCGGCTCTATTCCCTAACATTAGATTTAAGATACATGATGTATACAAATATGAAAACTTGGCTCTGTAAAGTTGATTCGATTGAGCCTGTACAAATAAATGTTTAATAAAAAAAAAAACAATTGGAAATGAATGAGAACGAGCTTTTATAGAAACTGTTCTTGTACTTAGCCTGACCACGGAAACACTTTAGATGCGCGTTAGACAATTTCTTTCGCGAATCACAACACTTTTCACACGTAAAATTAATAATTTTTATTAGCAAAACAAACACAAAACTGCTCTGTTCGCCATCACAAAAATCAATCCATCAAGTTTATTTGCCTGAGTGGTAAATTCGACAAATTTCATGGTTCTTGTAACTATTATATGCAATAGTTATCTTGACCATGATTCAATTGTCGGTACAACCATGTGATTATTCTCAGAGTGAAAATAATATCGCATGATGCACTTTTACCGATTTGATTGAGATCCTTTCAAGCGTTCAGTACACTGTTTGTACAATAGACAAATATTTGACTATTTGACAAAGGTCAGTACACATAATCAAATATTTGCCAAAAAATTATTTGCCAAATATCGCTTTTATTGATTTTGTTGGTTTATTTGGCAAACTACTACCAAGGGTCAGTACATTATTTGTCCCAGTCTCAATTATGTATAAGTCAATGTTGTCTTCGGTTTTATACACGGCCATGTTTTGTTATCCTGATTATTCCCGATCGAGCTGTAATTGAAGGAACAAATAAAAATTATTTAATGATCGTAAAAAAACAGGTATACTGATTTACTAATTGGTATACCTGTTAGTCGGTGTGCAGTGCTGCAGGTCGGACTCTCTGGATTCTCGAAAAATATTTTACTCACGGATAATGTTCTTTTTATGTTGAATAAAATTTCAAGAAGAAGAATATGATTCACAACACAACATGCCAGAGGCGCCACGAGGTCATCAAATCAAGTAGTTTGGATTCGCTCCTTTGCCCGCCCATGACCCCCTCCTTGCATGACCTCCCTTGAGGCCTCCTGACCATCTCTGTGTGCCCCTGACCCCCATTATCACCACCTGACCTATCATGAATCTCCCTGATCTCCCTTTAGTATAAAGGTATAACGGGTACTCCGGAAAATCTAGCTATTTTCTCCGGATAATCGACCCCCGGGTAATAGAACCTCTAGACAGACCTGTAACTTGAACAATTCTGAGATACTCAAACTCCCGTTTTTATAAGAAATTAGATCCTTTATAACAAAACAATGTAATTTTGATTCCAACGAAAACGTTAGAAAATTATCGTTTTATTTGTTACTCTTGAGGATTCTTCCGTTGAGATGTTTTTTTTCCTTCTAACAATTTGACTGAAACAAATTAAAAATGGTGCATATGGAGCACTTTGGTCCGCTTCAGTTTGTTTTAATATATGCCATCACACTCGTCCTTTGTTTCAATATCGAAGCTTTCGTCGTTTTCTGAAAGAGATTGTGACGCCCCCACATTGAGATCGAGTGGTTCATCCTCGGGTGCAACCTAGAATTGAACAATGAATAGGATTTTGTTTGTAATACTTTCTAAAAAATCATCAGTCACTTAACGTAGGATGTTCCATCAACATACGTTCCGTACTGCTGCAAGAGCGGATTATTTTCCGCCTCTTCAATGCTGCCAATTCTATTGGCAGCAGAGTCTTCGAACCGACGAAGCTCTGCAACCACATCAAAGGATTGAAAACTGTCGCTTTCGTCAATTTTTTTTAACGCATTTTGTAATCCCTCGTCGGCAATAGCCTTAAAATCGTTGGTATTACTGGATTTTTGTGTTTTTTTTCTGGTATCCCCAGAAGCTTGCTTCTTTCGGAATGGTTTCGGATCTTTTGACCATTCTGATGTCACTTTCTTCCGGAATCGTTTGGATCGTGACGACCCGGCCGAGGGCTCTGTTTCCTGGCTGATTTTCAAATTTTCTTTTAAATTCGCGAATCAACGAACACATCAAAAGATCACGACAGACGTAAAAGGCGACATTAACCGATAACTGTGAAATCAAACAAGCAATAGCGTAAACCTGTTCACAATAGAGTCGGTCAACGTCCATATTGGAAGTTACGTCACTGCAGATAAAAATATCGCATCGTTTTATACACCCACCCATATTGTCGACGTTTTACTGCAATTTTGAACCTATACTAAATTTGCTTTTGTAAATGGTTAGTCGTCGACGTTCATTCGTCAAACCCACCAAGTCAACCCACTTGACTGCGTGACAAGTCAAATGCTAATGGACCTTACCGTCAATGAGAAATACTCAAAATTTTATTATTTGCTTAACTTTGTCACTCTAGCGCATGCACATCAGCGAGTGGCAAATAATCTCAAATATTTGACAAGACGACTGCTTTACTCAGTACACTATTTGGCGTGTGTACAAATATCTGCCTGTAAATATTTGATCATGATTGTGCTTGTCAAATTCATTTGTACAGTACACGGCTAGACAAATATATTTGACAAAATGTGGCAAATATGTTTTCTATTGTACAAATAGTGTACTGATAGCTTAAGACTCAGTCTAGGGATGAGACAGCTCTACTCTGAGTTGCTTTGATGCACCGAGTAACTCGCGAGTAACTCAATATAGCTTGAAATTGGATCAATTTTCATCGGTTCTTATCGGTTGCCAGGGTTTCGAAAACTTTGACTTCCAACTAGACTTCCAATTTGTTTGAAAACATTGTGGACAGTCTGCTAATGGCTATAGAAGATGGCACAACGGTGAGCCCTACTGAAGTGCAATGATGAGGCATGATAGCGATATGTATAAGATTCGTAATTTGCTAAACATCGATTCTAAAAACTTGAAGCTTGGGTTGGAGTGCAGCGGGCTGAGCTCGATTGTCTTTTCTCCTGCCCTTGTTCCAAAGCACCAGGTTAAAGTCTGGCCGTCTGATGGAATAGTGCTGCATTGGCAAATTGCAGCCAAAACTGATGGATATTTTTCAAAGTATGACTTAAATGGAGACATAAAAATAACTTCGTCTCGAAAAAGGCAAAGCCTTACACGAATAGTAGTAAATATCGATGTAGTTATGTAGATATGTAGTTTAAGTGAATGTAGCTTTATTTCGAAAACAGAGTAAAAAGAGGAAATTGCTAGTTTCCAATTTTGCACACACGAGAGCAAATGTACTATCGTCGGTTTGACAGCTGCTGTGCAAAAACAGAGAGCAACCAAATGACAGTGCTCGTTTGCTGAGCAACAAGAGTTACTCGAGGTACCCCAAAAACAACTCTTAAATTGCTCGCGATGAATTGCTTACCCCTTGGACTCAGTCCCTTAAAAGTGTTAATTGCTCAAAGTCCTGAGTTTCTCCTGTTTTAAGTTGTTGAATCGTGATCACGCGTGAAACAAACTGGGTAAAAATGACTTATTCATTGAGCTACTCCATGCGGCCGTGAATGTGACAACCGAGTGTGCGTCTTAGCTAACGCGACACTTTTAACGACATTCAACCGACTGCACGCTAAGACAAGAATACGGAACGACCGGTAAAAAATACCGAAAAGCGCACAAAAATGCACTTACTCAAATAATTATTAGAAGCACAGCTAAAGGGATCGTTCATAAATTACGTTATGCTTTGAGAGGGAGGTGGGGGGGGGGTTTAAAAAGTGACGATGCATACAAAATTTTCAAAAATCCATACAAAAAATGTGATAAAGAAAGGAGTGGGTTAAAAATCTGTATATTTGAGCGACGTAATTAATGGACGGGTCTTGACTTTCATGAAAACTCGTAAAATTGTGAATGTAAACCCGGTTTTTACATCAACCTTACGTGTTACGAAAAATCCGTGTTCACGAATGAATTCAGGGAGGTCCATTTCATAAAATCCAAGCCCAACATTCAAAGGGCCATATTCGGACGTTAATCCACCTACTCACTTGTCAACTACCGGAGCCAGTACAGAAAATAATCGTATCTGCCAAAAATGAGAAATTATAACGCAATTATAATAAAAAAGAGCAACCCACTCATTAGCCCTTCTGAAACAGTGTTTTAAGTGTCATCATTCTTGGATGTGGCACAATAAACAACAAGTATTGATTAGATATCTTCTTAAAAAGTTACCGACAATTACCGTTAGAATTCTAAATGAGTCGTTCTGGAGAGCTGTAATTTTATGGATTGTTTTGGTATTTATTATTTTATTTCAGTGGTAGACCCATAATCCATGCTAAGTGGTCGATTTTGCCTCATTGCCCCCTGAATTTCACACTTATAAGCGAAAGAATCAGTATCCCGTAGGGTTGCTGCTGAAATTTTGTTGCCAAAAATACTCAATCCGAACCGAAAAAGACCAATCGAATGGTGGAAGATAAGTCCTGGGCAAACCAGGTAAGATGGTCCATTGTGTCATCACATAATCCAATAAAAATGCCGAAAAATCGTTATTTTTTTTTCAAAACTTGTAACCCTAAATGACTAGTCGTTTATTATTCGATATGTGGTTCTCTATGTGTCTTCCTCGCTAAGCGCTTAATCTCTAAATCCGTAAGCAGTCTAATTTAAATACTCTAGAAATGTACATTCGCTCTTACGCTATACTAGATTAAGTACTTACTCAATAAGTAGCACGCAACCACGGTGAGTGTGTTGCTTCACTTCAAATCACAATAGTTGAGAAAAAATCTTAGTTAAGATCCAAAAGTTGTGGTTTCCACAAAAAACTTGTTCCAAAATCAACAATTTCGTTATCCTCCCTCGGCTGGAGGGCAGGACCTCAACGAGACCAACAATTAACCAACAAATTTCTACGAAAAGATTCCATTGATAATTACTAACTCTAATCACCGTTTAATTCCACCGCCGGCGATTTGTTCAAGATTGAGCTTCGCTTTCAGTGCAGCCACGCCGCTGGCACCTTCGATAGGCTTCTTTCCAATCGGCGGTGGAATCTGTGGCAGCTTTCTAGCTGGTTTCGGATGGTTCGATTGATTGTCCAGGTTGTTGGTTGGTAGGGGTTTTTGAGGTAGACTAGGTTTAAGGAATGGCTTCACCGATACGGTAGGTCGCTGCTTTTGAGCGGTTGGGTGTGGATGACTTTGCTCTTCGGTGATTTCGTCCAGATTCTCTCGACTCTGTAGATTCGGAGTGCGTGGGATGGTCTTCTTCAGTTGGACTTGGGCAAAGGGATTGGGAGTGGGTGGTTCTTCCGTTGCTGGACTTCGCTTTGGGTGGACTTCAGCGACGACATTCCGGAACTCACCGATGGTCTTCTGTCGAGGGAGTTGGGGTAGTCGGCGAGCCGGTTTTTCATCACTTTTCGATCGGTGCGATTGGAAGTCGTGCACTTTTTTCAGCTTGACTTGACTCAGTAGAATGCCGAGATCTGACTCTGGGGTGCTTGGCATGGGAGGGGTGTCTACTGCGGGATGTTGGGTGACAGCGTTGAGAAGAGGGCTATCCGAGTCGACACTGATGGATCGTTGATCTAGGATTGCCGGAGGACCTTTGGCTTTGATTTCGTGAACTGCTTCGTGGGAGTCTAAAAGACGTGATGCTAGCATGAATGGTGAGTTGGTGACCTTGTTTTCGATAGTCATCTTGCCGTTGTTGTTGATGTTTACTTTGATGATATGTTGAGCAGGTTCGGTCTTTGCTATTGGTGGAGCTGGAGCTGATCGCATCGCTAAAGTGGCGTCGGTCTTCTTCGGGAGTTTGATTGTATTGAAAGTTGTTGTACTAAGAGTCGGAGATGATATCTCCACTCGGGGCGGCTTCGGTGGGACGGTCGAGGTAGGTGAAGCCGGAGGAACCATGTGGCCATACTTTCGCATACGGAATTTTATCAATAGCTTCCGGAATAGTTCGGTTATTATGTCTCGGTAGAAGTACCCTCCAGCCACGATTGCCAACGATAAAAGCACTGTTGGGACGAAGAATGTCCAAAAAGTGTTCACGGAATCCTCTGGATCTACGATAGGTCCGCTATCCACAGATCCTCCCAGACCAGACTTCTCGCAAAACTGGCCTCCATACCCTACATCACAGTGGCAGTTTCCTTCGCTATTACACACTCCATGCCCATTGCAGCCTTCCGCACAATCCTCTCCCACATCATTCTCCTGTAGATGCGTCAACGATACGCATTTTTGCTTCCAACACATTTTCCCCGCTCCACATTTTGCACCGTCCGGAACCAGCCCGGGATTAACGACCTCTAAACCGAAATCCACTATGGCAGTATTGCAAATAGTCTCCCTAACGGTACCCCTAGGTCCATAATGGCTAAACTTTGTCGTTGTTAACTTCGAGTATGCCTGCATACCAAAGTCCAACTTTTCATTCCGATGACTACAGTGCAACAATCCACACAACATATCCTCCTGACTACATTTCGCATACTCTCCAGTCAATAAATTGTTCCCGCAATTTCCAAATATCGAACCATTCTTATTCGTTTGATAGCAATATTCGTCGATCGACTTGGCCGTTGATCCCCATAGTACCTTACACTGACTATCTCGTGTCCGGCATTTTCCTTGAAAGCAGAAAGCTTTCCCATCAGCACAGGGCTCCGTATCCCTCAAGTAGACATCTCGTGGACATACAGCCGACTGCCCATCACAGTGCTCTGCCAAATCACACTCTCCTGCCGATGCTCTACACTTAACCCCTGCCGATTTCAGCTGGCAGCTATCCAGATCACAACAATCGCCATTCGCACAGGTCGCATTTACCGTCAGTCGACAGGTCATTGCGTCACAGCACTTGGTATCACACACATGAGCCAGCCCGCAATCACACTCTTCACCGGGTTCTAATAATCCATTTCCGCAGGTACTCTTCACGAACATTCTCTCCGGTTTGTTCTTCAAACAGGACCCCAGTCCATGTTTAAAAGCCGTCTCCAAGTCCCTCACACTGCACGAGCTCCACTCTTTGGGAGCTGCCTGACTTCGGACTGTCTTGGACGCCATCACACAGTTCCCGTTTGGACAGTTGCACTCCGGTCCGTCGTGATCGATGTTGAAGTTATGTCCCATCTCGTGCGCTATTGTACTGGCCTGCAGTGCAACGAACTTCGTATCGACGACTTCGACTCCACCCGATCCGGCATACGTACACATCGATCCCAACTCCGCCTTTCCCACGACGCTATCGGTAAAGTGAACACCCGTCAACAGGTGCGCGTTGTCATGTGGAATCATCTTCAGCAGCGTGCTTCTCCGGTAGCTGAGAAAGTTCTCCAACGTCTTCTTGGAATCCGAGCTGATTTCGATTTGGTCCCGGTCGGACCAAATGACCACTCCCACCAGGGCGATGTAGATATTGAGCGAACGGTAGATGGCATTCATCACGTTCACCAAGTCCAGGCAGTATCGGTGCACGCGTTGATCGTTGCTTGTACTGCGGTAGAGAGCGTTGTCAATGACTAGCACCAATTCGACGTAGCTGGATGCTGCGTTCGATTTATATGCCGCTCGGATGGAGTCTACCGTGGGGGAATCCAGCGCCTCGAGTGCTCGCTTGGTCTGGAATATGAAGATTTCGGTTAGAATCTGAGGAAGATCTACATACGTAATACATACCCGATGGCTGCGTGATGTGAAACCTGGTTGCCTGTAGACGTAGTGTTCCTTCCGAGAGCCGTCGTCTTCGAAGTCCAGCAGATAGGTTGCCTCGTGATCGTACACCACTCCACGGATGCCGTGGTCGCAGGTGGATACAGCTACGTGAGATTCCGGCTGATTGCGGATGATGCCCTGTAGGTGATTATCAAACCATCAGTAAAGCTAAAAGTTCGTGCTGACTTGGCTTATTGCAGTTTGTTTGCATTTCAACACGTGCTTGAAGGAAGAGGACATGGAATGTGCGATCATCAGCGGATTGATGGAACTACGGATGGCAAACTTTAGCTGACGTTTATCGCACGATTGAAAATGGTTCCTCGGAAGTATACCGACTGACGATTGTCACTAGGAAAAAGTATAACTCCGTTGAGCAATGGATTGCGGAAGCCGATGTGCAAACGAAGAATTTCTCGAAAGAAACACGTTTCGCCTTTTATGATGCAGCTTAAATGGTAAACGAATGAAAGGTTTACTTTCGTTATCATACCCCGGGCCGTATTTCTTCTGTTTTTAAAACGTTAGTAGCACGTTCGTCACTAATCGGTTGTTGAAAAAATATTCTTGTTTCAGCCAAGCTTCAAAAATGTCTGAGGCAGTCAACAAGCCCGTTGTAGCCCGATAATGGTTCGCTGCGAATTTTATATCCCGGTCATAATAGAACCTATATGACGTGATACAGACTGTCTGCATATAAAGATAAAAAGATCGTTTAACGAAAAAAATGTAAGGTCGGGTATGTGTCCCTTGACTCAGCCTATTATGCCACCATCGATCACATTTTTTACTATAACTCATGAAGTTTTTAAGCTGTAAGAGAGATTCAACTAGTTATACACTTGCAAAGATAAGTTTGATAAGACATTTGGTAGCATGGTTCACGAAAAGTTACACAACTATTTTTATAGTGCCATAAACTTTCGAGGGATGTGGATTTAATATCGGTCTATTTGCACCAAATTGGGTCTATTCATGGATGCAACTTCGTCCCATTCGATAGATTTATTACAAAATGCAGTCTTTGTACGGTTTTTTTTTCTAATTTTATGAATTCAGGCATTGCTAGCTGTACTCAATTCACTTAACACAAAATTTCACAACACAAACTAAAGTAAAACTGCCTCGAAACACATAAATGATGTTCATATATGATTTATCAGCCATTCAATAATGAAAACATTATAATTCACTATACAATGATTTTGTTCCTTCGGTTTGTGTTTAGATGAGCCACTTGAATATAAACAACGGGAAATTCATGCATTTCCACTTGAAATTTTACCAATAACAACCTTTTTACTACGTTATTGATACAACAGGCCATAGTTGGGAACATACAAAAAAATATGTCCCCAACATTGGGTCTACGAATTTCTTGTAAAATCATCGTTATTTTAGCTATGTGAACAGTTAGTTTGTAACGTGTAACTATTTTCTGTTCATCCAGACTACATTATTTGCTTGATCGATTCAATTAAGCCAAATTTAGATCACTTGAAGATCGTGTAGATCATCTGTTCAGCTTAACCAGTGAAATCAAGATGCCCCAAAAGTTCAAGAAATCGAAAATTACGCGGAAGTGAATAACTATAAGTTGATTAATATTGTCTCAATTGCTTTGGATTACATCGGTCATCCGAATAGCAACTCGATTTTGTTGATTATAACTAAATTAATGACACATTTGGTACATAGGCCGAATGAAGGAGCTAGGCTAACATTACATCCCATTACCCTATTTGATGTCAATACCAAGCTACATAAACTGTTGTTGCACTGCAGAAAATTGATGTGGTACTCTCTGAACGTTGTAGTGTTTACGAAGCTGATGCTTGATCTGTCAAAACATACAATTTTGAAATTTTCACGCCTGCTTGAACGATCTCCAAACGAGTTTGAAAATCCTAAGGAACTAACATGACCACCATTTGAAGTTTGTATGACATTCATATGGCTTCGGAAATTTCGCAATTTACAGCAGTCTAATTGTGTGGAATCAAATTGCACCACTTTTAAATGGCTGTAACATTTTACCCGTTGGGTATTTTCTATTGAAATTTGTGGTAGAATTAGTTCAATGTGTATTTGTTTACGCTATGGAAGTTTCACTAGCAGATGTGCAATCGTTGCGAAGATGGAGTCGGAAGAACAGCTCGAAAATCCGGATCTTTCACATCGTGCCATCGGCAGGAAGCTGGGAATGGTACAATCTACGGTGTCTCGTGTTTTAAATCGGTACCACGAACGTTTGCCCAAACTTTCGTACAAGATGCGAATAAACGTGAAGGACTTCACACGTACAAAGTCCAAAAGGCGCAATGACCGGCAGAATACGGTAAGTAAAACACGTGCACGGAAGCTCTACACCCAGATGTTGACGAAACCACATTGCTCGTTACGGATGATAAGACGTGCGTAAAAGCAGACTTCCGGCAGCTTCCGGGGCTCCAGTTTTTCACTGCTCATCATAAATTCGATGTCCCTGAGGACGTTAAAAAGCAGAAGATGACAAAGTTTGCCAAAAAATATATGGTTTGGCAAGCAATTTGCTCGTGTGGAAGGCGGAACACCCCATTCGTGACAACTGGAATGGTCAATGGGCAGGTGTACCTAAAGGAATGCCGCGTCTACTTCCCCTTCTGAGGTCACACGATGGTCGCTGGCCCCGTCCAAATGCAGGTGAAATTATAGTCACTAGATTCATAGTCTGGCGGATACAACGACGGGAGCCAATTTGAACTGTCAGTTGGCGGAGCCAATCGAGCATATCTCGAGTAATTCATGTTAAGCGCCTATAAGCCATTTGTAAACAACGTTGATTTTTCACGAATTACAAGAATCCCACTATATCCTGCTACTCCATATGGTAGAACTAACATTTTTCTACCAAATGCTGCTTTCATTTCACGAGAGTGATTTAAGATTCCTGAGAAATCGATATTTAAAGTCATTGTTTACAAATGGCTTTTAGGCCCTTAACATAAATTACTTGAGACATGCTCGATTGGCTCCACCAAGTGACAGTTCAAATTGGCTCCCGTCGTTGTATCCGCCAAACTATGAATCTAGTGACTATAGGTGAAATAAGGAAAGGTTAGGAATGTGTTGAAGTGATACTCGCTTTGTTAAACGCCGAAGAGTCCTCTGGTTGAGGTTAGGTTGGCAGCAAGGTTTGTTTTGGTAAACGTCACGGCGAATTCCTGTTATCTTTGTTATCAGTTTATTCTCCATTAAGTTGTTTTCAAGGAAATGCAGAAAAATATATTATTAGAATTGATTCAAACCAACGGTAAGACTGTGGTTGGGGCCACTCAAGTGTGATGGTAATGTTTCATTGAGTCTACAAGTTATTTCTTGGAAGTCGATTTAGGCCGATTTATTTCAATAGGGGTGCTGCTGGGCCCTTCACAAAATTGTGATGGAGGATATTCATTGGCAAGGTGATCGAAAAACGTTCTACGCCGGTTTAGAATGATTCAGCACTAGAATGCTGATTGGGTTTGTAGTATAGTACTGAACTCTATAAAAACTAATGTGAACTTGGTTGTTGTGTTAACAAGTTTGAAAGAATCCATCAATTCATAAAAGAAATTAGCGAATGTGGAATTCGTTTACATTTGGCAGTTTTCTTAGACTCCAGGGAACGTCGTAAATGCTGAGCGACTGGTCTGGCAAAAGATCATCCTAAACATATTGAGAAATTCATGGAAACAAGTCTAACTACGTGGATCTTCCGGAAATTTTGTAAATAAGGTAGGGAACGGCTTAATCAGGGGTGACTGTTTTCATCTGTTGTCATGAAAAAGGTCTAAAACGCCTACATTTTCGAAATTATTTCACATTTAATGATACGAACTCAAACTCTACCTATCGGGCTATTGATTCATTACAGTATTGGACAAAACATTTGCAATCAGTCAATCCCAACCATGAAACTCTACATTGAAGGTTTATAAAGAGTCAATTGGGAGAAAAATGTTTTTTAGTTTGCGAATCCTTTATTTTCAATTACGGTCTTGCATGTGTGAGGCATTGACTCGATCAGGTGGTCAATGAAGTTTGTGAATTGCTGCTCAAGCCTTTTGGATTTGTGCAAACAACTGATCCTTATTTCGAACACCTACGATCATTCAGTGATGTCGCAATTCCTACAGGTTACTCGATAGGGGTTCAGATGCGAGAGATTGGGGCGACAGATCCATCACCATTATTTGGTTATCCTTAAACCACTGTTTGACCTACTTTGGCGGTGTGCTTGGGGTCGTTATCATGGTTGGAATATTCATTTTAATGCGCATAATATGCCGTTTCAGCATACAGGCCACATAACACTCTTTCAGGATGGTTATTGTACGCATGAAACGGTCCATGATTCCATCAGATTCGATTAATTGGTGCCAGAGGTTTCTTCGCAGGGCATCGAGAGAATAATCCGGATTCAACGGCACGTCGTCTGATTGTCCGGTTCAGATACAAACAACTGTAAATCCGTTTGCACCTTGAAACAAGATTTGGAAGGATCCTTCTTAATGCATCTGACGATCATAGAGTCCTCTTTCGACGTGGTGGACCGTAGTCTTCACACCTCTATTGTCCACAGAAATCTTCCTGGTCTAACGAAATTTGGAGCACAGTCTTGAAACGGTCAATTTTTTCACCTGGTATTTGTCACAAATCGTTTTTTGTGACATTCAGCTCTTGTAATCATCGATCATTTTCTTTCGTAGTTCCAATCCAAGGCTGTCAGAAGCCATTTTGGTGTCTAACAACATAAATATAAGGAAAACATGAGTATTAAAACTTCTCAATGTTTATCATGCAATATTTACCTTGTTATGGTACAATAACGCAAGTAAGTACACTTTTCCTAACAAACAAAACCTTTTCCAACTTTTTTAAACACTTCTAGAGGAATATGTCCAAGAAAGCGAGAAGTTGCCCTTGTTTTGACCAGCGTAAAATGGCTCTTGTCAACAAAACACTGCCAGTGAACTGTCAGTTGCACAGCTGATTGCTGCAATAATCATGTAGCAAAACATCTAGACTCCTGAACCGTCAACTGCAGTAATTTGCTCGATTTAGATTTCGAAATATTAAAGTTTACTGATGCTTTTTACGATTGCTCGATTTGAGTTGCACATGTTTTGTCCAATACTGTATATGCACCATGCTTTATTAGCAATCAATTACTCTTATTTTGAAGATTAAAAATACATCATCTAGAAAATCAGTTTCCACCAGCTGGAGCTCAGTTGATTGTCCTCTGCGTATTTTGCATTTGTTCATGGGTGTACCGGAGGAATGTTTAGGTCAGCTCCAAGGTGACTTTATTATCTCAGGTGGTCCCAATAGAGTATATGAGAATTTCAGCCATGCATTTATACCAATACGATCCAAGTAAAATCAGGTCTGCCATACTGAAGTTGTCTCCTTTACACCTATGAAACAGAGCATACATACATGCATTTATTTGTTCAAACTCACATGAGAGTCCATCACCTTGTCGCAGTCCCCGATGAGATTCGAATGAACTGGATAGTTCACCCGAAACCCTTACGCAGTTTTGCACACCGTCCATCGTTGCTTTGATGAGTCTGGTCAGCTTCCCAGGAAAGCCGTTTTCGTCCATAATTTTCCATAGCTCTGTGCGGCCGATACTGTCGTATGCCGCCTTGAAGTCGATATACAAGTGATGCGTTGGGACCTGGTATTCGCGGCATGTCTGGAGGATTTGCTTTACGGTGAAGATCTGGTCCGTTGTCGATCGGCCGTCAATGAAGCCGGCTTGATAACTTCCCACGAACTCATTAATTTTAGGTGACAGACGACGGAATATGATCTCGGATAGCACTTATAGGCTACATTCAGAATTGTGATCACTGTGAAGTTCTCACATTCCAAATGATCGCCTTTCTTATGTACGGGGCAGATAACCCCTTCCTTCCACTCTTCCGGTAGCTGTTCGGTTTTCCAGATCGTGGCTATCATCCGTTGCAAGCAGGTGGCCAACTTTTCTGGGCCCATCTTGATGAGTTCAGCTGCGATACCATCTTTACCAGCTGCTTTGTTGGTTTTGAGCTGGTGGATGGCATCCTTAACTTCCCTCAGAGTGGGAGTTGGATCATTTCCTTCCTCTGCTGTACTTACGTAGTCGTTTCCTCCGTTGCCTTGGTCTCCCATGCCTACATTTTCCACGCCATTCAGGTGCTCATCGAAGTGCTGCTTCCACCGTTCGATCACCTCACGTCCGTCCGTCTTTATCCCTGCAGATTTCGGCTCGCGGCACGAAGCCGTTGCGGGATGCGTTGAGCTTCTGGTAGAACTTCCGTGTTTCTTGGGAACGGCACAGCAGTTCCATTTCCTCGCACTCCGCTTCTTCCAGGCGGCGTTTTTTTCTCCCGAAAGACGCGGGTCTGCTGTTTCCGCTTCTGTTTATAGCGTTCCACGTTCTGCCGGGTTCCTTGCTGCAGCATTACCGCCCACGCTGCATTCTTCTCCTCCAGAATCGCTCTGCACTCCTCGTCGAACCATTCGTTTCGTCGACTCCGTTCCACGTGCCCGATGGTACTCTCGGCTGCGTCATTGATGGCTGCTTTTACTGTACTCCAGCAGTCCTCTAGAGGGGCCACATCGAGCTCGTCCTCGTCTGGCAACGCTGCCTCGAGGTTCTGTGTGTATGCAGATGTGACATCCGGTTGCTTTAGTCGCTCTAGGTTGTACCGTGGCGGTCGCCGGTGCCGTACATTGTTGATGACGGAAAGTTTTGGGCGCAGTTTGACCATCACAAGGTAGTGGTCGGAGTCGATGTTAGCGCCACGATAGGTCCTGACGTCGATAATGTCAGAGAAGTGCCGTCCGTCAACCAGAACGTGGTCGATTCGCGATTCCGTCTGCTGTGGTGCTCTACATGTGTACCGATAAGGGAGGATGTGTTGGAAAAAGGTGCTACGAATGGCCATGTTCTTGGAGGCGGCAAAATCAATGAGTCGTAGGCCGTTTTCGTACGTCAGCTGGTGGGCGCTGAACTTTCCAATCGTCGGTCTGAATTCATCCTCCTGGCCTACCTGAGCGTTAAGTTCTCCTATGATGATCTTGACCTCATGACTTGGACAGCGGTCGAACTCACGTTTGAGCTGCGCGTAGAATGCGCCTTTGTCATCATCAGTGCTTCCGGAGTGAGGACTGTGCACGTTGATTATGCTGAAGTTGAAGAATCGGCTTGATCCTCAACCTGCAAATTCTATCGTCAATCACTTGCCTCTGCGTATCGCATATCAAGATAAAAGCTGTTCATTGATCCTGTCCAACACACCTCCTGCAGCACTACGATGCCAAACCCGCGGTTCTTCAGTAGGTCGGCGAGTATACGGGTGCTCTCAATAAAGTTGAGAGATCGGCAGTTCCACGTTTCGAGTTTCCAATCGTAGTTCCTTTTTGTTCGCTGGGGTCGTAGCCGTTGGTCTCGGTTCGTATTATTCTGTTGCTGATTTTGCAATTCTTTTTTACGGCTGGCTTGCATGGCCGGACACCAACCCCCTACTTTTTGGAGGACCAGAGTGCACAGTTGAGCTTAGAGTCCTTTCTGGCACTCGGAAGTCGATCAGCCGCTCCTAACATGGGGTACAGACGCTGTTGTGAGCCGCTCCTCCAGGAGAACAGACGCTCAGGTTTGCCGAAGCAAACCCCCACTTCCCTGTCAGCCTACGACCAAAGTTACCACCGGGGTTGGTTACCCGATCTTCCCTAAGGTCGCTCGCAGCCCAAGAGAATTTTGTGAAAAGCTGTGTAGATTTTGTGAGTTGCGCCTGCTCAGAAGCGAGATATTGAGGATTTTCCATCTCCGAAAACTTGTCTTATAGTACGTTCACACTACAGCTTATATTACGTGATATAGAGTCCCTTGATATCAGCAACTATATATATAGTTTTCACTGGAAGTAATATACATAACATTTGATATCAAGATACTCTATATCACGTAATTTAGGTTGTAGTGTGAACGTACTGTTAAACACTGGCAAGACTGAGCAGTTCTAATATGTTATAAGCCTATCTTGATGACAAATTTTTTGTTGAAATTATTTGACAACCGTTATAAAATGTTATAACTCGGTAGTCTGAACAAGGCATTACTCTCCCTGATTGTTTCACTAGTGTGAAAAAAGATAGTCCAGAAGAAAATGGATATTGTTTTCGGCTCAGAAAGTACCAGTACATTGGTCCCACGCGTAATGAATCACCCCTAAAAACATATCTTAAAACGAACAACCCCTCAGATATTCTGGCAAAATAACACAGCGAATCAAAACAAAAATTCTGCTACCGAAAAGCGCAACAATGTATTGCAAGGTACAAGGTGTACTTGAGACCAATGGGGTTCTAAAGCAGTGAGCCAATTTAAGATCGCAATTTCGTATTGATTGTTGGAATGACTACGGGAAATTCAAAATTTGGGTTTGCATCGTTCTTCGGAAAATTTTAGACCACACTAAGAGCAACTATCAACAGGAATCTAGCGATTGAAAACTGGATCACTGCTTAAGAAACCCATTGCTCCGAAGTATACGTTAGAGCAACACAGTCTGCATGTACTCTCGCCCCGTACATTTTGAGCCGTTTCAGTGCAAGTCGTTCACGTTGGAGATATAAAGCTTGTCTGGATTCAATTTTTTTATCATTAGATGGATATGATGAGCCAAAAATTAGTACCAACATATTTATTACAAGTAACATCATCGCTCTCAAACATTCAAATTTCACTTTCACGTCCAAACTTTTGGACTTTTGTTCATGCAAAATTTTCTCTCCTGGCGGTTGTAAACCTTTGTTCACTTCTCTTTGAACTTTTGATCTGATTTTGATCCTCCTCTCAATTGCCCAAAATCGCTCGGTTGGTTGAAGTTCTGGACAATTTTGAGGATTTTAGTCACGTGGTAGCGCAACGATCTTATCAGCCTTGCACAATTTCTTAGTCGCTTAAGTACACAGAAAGGAAGAAATATTCAATTTTCGGCATACACATAATCATAAAGGGAATGCTAGATTTGGCAGAAAATAATGGGATATTTCATGTGAAATTAAGCCAGATAACGCCTGAATCTAGCCTTTTATATGACAGATTGCAACCTTTGTTGTATGGCGCATACAAAATTGCAAACAATTTCGTTGATTATGCCTTATTTTGCTTGGTATTAAACGAGTGGAAATTTGACACGCCTGTTAAAATTCATTTTTTTCTGTGAATTCAAATAGAAAATTGAAGAAAATTGAAGATTTTTTGGTCTCCTATAAGCCATGAGGAGCTGTTTGTTTTCCCAACGAATTTTTGCATAATTTTAAGGACAGACTCGTAGGATTCAGTAACTCTAACTCAGTAACTCTAGAAATAACTCGACACTGCAGAAGTCAGTAAGCCGCAGACAAAATAGGCTTAGCTGTCAAAAGATAAGCTTTTTCTAGTGGAATTTAAGTTAACAAATGACGTGTTCGTTTAAATTTTCATTATTTTCCAATTACAATAGAGATGCTCAACAAACTTGAACTTATCAAACGGCCGAATTTTAACCGTCGTAAAAAATCACCTTGATTCTAGTTTGAGGCTACCGTCAACCCCTGGTATTCACGACAACAAATTCCTCACATTTGTGACGAATGAAAGATAAACTCCCGCCTGGGCTTCATGAATCATTTGGCAAAATATTCGCTCGTCATGATAGGTGGCTATGAAACAAGCCGGATGGAAAGTTTCATCGCCGCTTACTGTGCTACGTCATTGTCGGATGTCAGATTCTCCTAAACCACTAAGAAAGCAATGCAACCTTGATAACCATTCGACACCTCCGGTGATTAACTCCGAGACCCGACTTACATGATAGTGGCACATCTCCACCTCGTGTTGCTGCAACCGTCGAACTTGATCCTGGCCGTGCTCCTCGAATGCTGACAAAGTGTTCCACCGGTAGCATCTCGTCGTTCAGCCACAGGTCCAGCGTCACGTTTTCCCCATCCAGGACGTAGCCAATGCTCAGCTGCTCCAGCGGCCATTGACTCCTGCGAACATCGCCATCCTCGAAGGATGATAATTCTTCGCCGAACTGCGAAGCATTACCACTTCGAATGGTTGGGGAAATCCGGGCATATCGTTCGAAATTCCCTGCAAGAGAAACGAGAATCGCATATATGTAGGTTAATCAATTATTTAAATATGACGCGGGCTAGCCACAGATCCTGGGAAAAACCCGTCCACGCAAAAAAAGAAAAGTGAAAAAGAAAAGGCGAATGGGAAATTATCGGAAAATACCGACTTTTCGTCGAGACAAAAGAATGCAACAAGTGGCTCCCGGTTGCCTTATCTAGAGCACTACCCAACCAACCAAGTATGGGGCGGCAGGTGAAACCGAGCGGTGAACCTCGACATTCATTTTACGCTTCGGAGCCTACTGCTTTAGGGAGGACGTGGCGCTTGATGAGTGTAGAGTTGTTCACACCGTGGAAGCGCTCTCGAGATAGCCCCAATCTCCCCATCTTGTTTGCGGTTGATGGTGGATATACTGTTGTAGCTAGTAGAGTAACAGTAGATACAGAACGTGCTGATAGTAGAGGTTCACTACCGCCAAGTGCACCGGTAGTATAATGCGCTTGATTGAACATCATGTGGCTTCCGACGTTAGTTAGCTCAGCTGGTTAACGTAGTTGACGTTGTGAGGCGCGACGGTGAAAGGGAAACTGGTGGTGGCGGCATACAAACGGACCGGAGTGCGGAACTGCTAGGCAGACGTGACGGTATGAATGAATCACAATCAATAGAGGCTCATATTCGGAGAATCATCATAACAATCGACCCGCGACCATACAGTGGCGGACGGAGTGTTGGTGAGTTTGGAATTCCCTTGGAACCAAATTATGCAATTCCGCTTTTACTGAGTTTAAGCCGATACGTCAGAAGATTCATAACAACCGTAAGTGGTGAATTCGGAATGTTTTTGTTCAATAATTAGCATTCAGGCTCTGACCTGGTTTGTCACCGAATTCGGGAAGTTGGTCAAATCGTCAGAAGTCTCGTTAGGATAAATCTTTACTCCAGTGTTTTGAAAATGAATCCGTGGAGCTCCAGTTGGTTTCCCAGAAGTTCCAAAGATCTGTTAAGCAATCAAATGTTGGCTACTGATCTGAGGATCGTTCATTAGAAATATTCTTATTATTATTCTTTCTTCTTTTAGGTGGCTTTCAGCCTTAAGCTGGTTCGCCAAAATTTTCAATAAAATGTATAGATGTCTTATTCGCACAATTAAATGTTCCCTGGGAGTCATCCAAACAACCCTAAAAAGATTAAATCATGAAACGATTGAGGTTGAGTTCAAATAAAATCTTCAATTTAGGAAGCCTTAGTTTTTTTTTACAGATCATTAATTAATTGGGTTACTATAATGGCACTATAGTTGACGCAGAAATTCTAGAGAAGCTCAGTATCTACGCTCCCAGAAATTTGTTCTACATATGGTATGTGTCCTTTGACTCAGCCTAATATGCAACGATTGATTACTTTTTATTATCGTAACTCATAAAGTATTTGAACTAGAAGCGAACTAGTTATACACTTGCTTAGACAAATTTAATAAGCCATTTGATAGTAGGTATCACGAAAAGTTATAGATCTCATTTTACAAAGTCAGAAACTGTTGAGGGATATGGATGTAATGTAGGTCTATCAGCACCAAATTTAGTCTATTCATGAAAGCAACTTCGCCCTATTCGGTAGATCTATTATTGAATGTAGCCTTCGTAAGGTTTTTTTTTACTATATTCGCATTTAAGGCGTTGGCAGCTGTATTTGCTCTACTCAACAAAAACTTCTCAAAACAAACTATGATTAAACTGCTTACATTATAATTCACTCTACACAGATTTTGATCCTTGGGTTTGTGTTTCAGAAATTTTTATTTATAATTTTACCAATGAAAAGTTTACCAATAACATTTTTATTACGTTATTAATCCAACAGGCCATAGTTGGAAACATAACATTTGCATTAAAAAAATGGGCAAACATTGCCGATTTTTCATGGGTTTAGCTTCACCTACACTGACAAAGCTACCTATGCAGCGTCAATCATAGTAACCTATGAGTCAGCAGACAAAATTTGACAGCTCTATCAGTCGAACTCTAACCGTGATGGCAAAAACAGTGAAGCAACTCCGTTCAGAAGTGTGCGCGTTCAAAGAACGGTACCCCGCCGCGTCGAAAACGGACATCGTGTGGCACTTGTGCACGTCAGATACACCCATTCCGGCATCTACAACATCTTGACACTATTAGACAACAATCAGAGCATCGAAAGAAAGCCCGCGTCCGGACGGCCGACGACCCTGAGCGACCAGAAGTTCCAAAGGATGCTGAAGACGAAGGCCGAAGGGAAAAGTGGCTACATCGCTGCGTGCGCTTGGCCGGGAGGTTGGCCAAACAGTGAAAAAGTACCTGGCGAACATGAACATACATGTCAGAAAGCGGAAGTCGCGTCCACTGGTTTCGGAGCTGCAGGCAATGACGTAGCGGCAGCGGCTGAATAAGATGGTCAACTTGATTTTCCCGGTAAATCGCGACGTGGCGGTGGTGATGGACGACGAGACCCTGGATGGCAGCGACTGGCAGGCACTTCGTATTTTACTTCCCTCGCGAAGGAAGTGAGCTCCGAGGTGAAGTTCATTTCACACACCATGTTCCCCAAGAAGGTGATACTTTGGCTGACAATTAGCGAGAAAGGGAAGTCAAAGCCGCTCTTCTTTCGCTCCGGACTGGCCGTGAACGGGGAAATTTATAGTACGAAATGCCTGCCGGAAGTTACGTCGTTCATCAGGAAATACCATAAAGGCGAAGACGCGGTGTTCTGGCCGAATCTGACCCACTACTCGAAGTGATCGTTGGAGGAGAAGGAGCGGCTGAGAGTCCCCCCTTCCAGAGGAAGAAGGGGTCACAAACAATCATTAGAACCTTCCCTGGCCCCAACAACCCTTGGATACAAATGTTCACGCTGATCAGTTCAGAACTTTCCGAGTCTGTAAGGGTCAATCAGACAGACAGACAGACAGACAGAAATTTCATTTGCTTGATAAGTACTCGAGTTATGCAGACATGTGTGTTTCATTTGTTTAAGCCCCTCCCTTCTTCAAAGGGGGGGGGGGGGGTCTTCAACATCCATAGCAACATTTCTTGCTTCCAAAGTTTTCGAGTTACGCAAAAAATGTGATTCATTTGCATGAGAGTCCCCCCTTCCAGAAGGCGGAGGGGTTTCATTCCACCATAGAAATATTTCTCTCCTTCAAAAACCCCCCACTTGCCAAATTTGTTTCCATTTGCTTGATTAGTTCTCGAGTTATGCAGAAATTTGTGTTTCATATGTATGGGAGCCCCCTCTTTCAAGGTCTCAAACTGTACCAAATGACTTCTTGCTGCATCAAAACCATCTACCTACTATAATTTGGATCCATGTTGCTTGATTACTCCCAGGTTATGTAAAAATGTGTGTTTCTGCCTTTTGCCCTTTCAGAGGGTGAAGGAATCTCAAATCACCATATAACCATTTCTCTCTTCCACATGCCAAATTTGGTTCCATATGCTTGATTAGTTCTCGAGTTATGGAGAAATTTGTTTGGGAGCCCCCCCTTTTCAGAAGGTGGAGGGTCTCAAACCACCATAGAAACACTTCTTGCCTTCAAAAACCTCTACCTGCCAAATTTGGTTTTATTAGGTTTTCAATTATGCAGAAACTTCTGTTTCTTTTGTATGAGAGCTTCTCCTTCTACAGGAGGGAGGGGTCTCAAACCACCATAGGAACATTTTTTGCCTTCTAAAACTCACATATACTAAGTTTGGTTTCCTTTGCATGATTAGTTCTGGAGTTATGCATAAATTTGTTCACTTAAATGAATTCATTGCTCAAGTCTCTAACTATCATAGGAACCTTTTCCGACCCCAAAAACCCCTCCATACAAAATTTCACGTCAATCGGTTCAATACTTCCCTATTCTATAAGGTTCCGACAGACAGAAATTCATTTTTATATGTTCAAAGATAAGAAAAGTAGAATAATCGCAAGAAGCAGGAAAAAATGAAGCAAACCAACGGAGCAATAGAAGGAGAACAGCCGAAGAAGAGAAACGTAACGGAATCAGCGGAATAAGAAACCCGAAGCAGATGGAGGAAAAAATGAAAAGCAGAGGAAATTGAAGGCACACAACGGAAGAAGCAACGCAGTGGAAAGAAGCAAAATAAAAAAATGAAATAGAAGAAGAAAAGCGAAGCGGACAAAGTAAACGAATAGAAGTCGAAGAAGAGAATCTGCAAAGTAGAAGCACAAGAAGTTGAAGACGTAGAGAAACAGAAGGAAAAATTGGAAGACGATTAGCAGAAGAAGAAAAGTGGAAGGAGAAAACCAACAAAGAAAGATAAACTAACAGCGATAAGAAAAGTAGAATACTCGCAAGAAACAGGAAAAATTTAAGCCAACCAACGAAGCAATATAAGATGAAGTAGAGAAGCAGTGAAGAATAAGAGTTGAGAAAGACGAAATGAAGTGGAGTAAGGAAAGAATTACTGGAAATATTATTGATGAAATAGATTAACGAAATAAAAAGTTTCGTAAGACACAAATGCGTCAGAATGCTTCTAGAACATTCAAATGAAATTTTAATTTAAAGCGGTTTGTTGTATAATGGAAGAAAAATCTAGAGACTCAATAGAGACATTTTCGGCAAAATAAAAAATAAATAAAAATAATGCCCCTATTGTGCAGCTTTGGATTTTTCTTCCATCATACAACAAACCGCTTGTTATTAGAATTTCATTAGAATAGTTTGGAAGCATTTTAAAATATTCGTCCTAGACTTTAACATGGGAGCTGTCAGATTTATCACCGCTCGGTGTCTCCTTCTTTTTTCAAGTTGGATTCGGGAAACTAGGAGAATTTTTAAAACATTTTTAAAAAGTGATCAAATAAGGTGTTAATTTTAAATTCTCCTAGTTTCCCAATCACAATCGTTCTACTAATACGCTCAAAAAAGTTTCTTTAAAAAAATAGTGTTTAAAAAAAGTGAAAGTGAAGTTGGATTCGCCTATTCCCTTCCCGATATTAGCAACGCCTCGGTACCCTGTAAGTTTCTGATTTGCTGATGTTCCTGCAAATGTTTACACTATATAAGGACTCAATACTAATACTTGCGGAACCTTTCCAGTCAAACTATGCGTGTGTCGCGACTTGTACATTGACTACGTTAAGAGTTATGGTCCAAACACAATGATAACGAAAGCAGACCGCAACGGCAAACGGCAAAGCCCGATCTGATTAAACCTGCTTGTTGGAAATAAAACAGGCTAGATCCAAGCCGATTCTAGTTGGACATGTTGAAGTCATACATTAATTGTTATGTTATATATTCTCCGTGCGAGGAGTAACGATTATGATGTAGAAGGAGATGTTCGCTCATCACCATGAGGCACCAAGAGTGAACAACAATGTTTTTGGCTAGAATGAAAGATATGAAGAGAAAGTTTTTGATAGTTCCGCTAGTGTGCGGCGAGGCTTGGAAATGTAACAGATGTTTCAGAAAAAACCCAAAAAAGGAGAGTTCCTCTCCCCATGTGCGCATCAGTAAAGCAGAGTGCACACAATAGATCGCTAGAATAACTATACAAGCCACAGTGGTACATGAGCGTCTTCCAACCGGACATTTTTTGCCTGTTGAAGTGGCGGACTTGATCCGTTGCTTCGACCTACCCCCAGTGGGATGTTAGGCAAAAATGTCGTTGATTCGAATGCCACTGTATACACATGCCCTTTTCGCTCAATTTTCCTAAAACATCTGTTTCACTTCAAGCCTGCCGCACACTAGCGGAACTATCAAAAACTTTCTCTTCATATCTTTCATTCTAGCCAAAAACATTGTTGTTCACTCTTGGTGCCTCATGGTGATGAGCGAACATCTCCTTCTACATCATGTTGAAGTCATTTGCTACAACTATCAAACTTGCCGTTTGCCGTACCGTTTCCGTTATCATTGTGTTTGGGCGGTTAAACATAGAGATTTGCTGAACGATGAAACCGAAGTCGGCGGTCGTATGATTTATGCTTCTAAGAACACAAAAAGTAGTCCTTAGTTTATTTTACACCGCTTAATGAACATAAATTCAAAGTGCTTCGATATACTTCTGGAGTTCATTAAAAAGTAGGTTACAAAACCTGATTTCGAGGGTAATGGAATGCATCACATTATGTATCGAATTAGGATTACAGAATAAGTCAGCATAAACATAAGATTGAGTCATGTTTGAAATTGAATCACAAAATAAAAAAGGGACTGCAGGCAAAAGTTACATTTACTTGAGAAGTCTGGCACTACATATAAAAACACTTTCAAGCCATTCTTGATAATTCTAGCGATTTTAATAACTAGAAATGAAAAGAAAAATTAGTATTTTCCAAATATTTTTTTTTAATACTAATTTTTTTTTTCATTTCTAATTACAGGTATTCCACTGAACAGCTCAAACTTTCAAGGGTTCGATTGTTATAGTTAGAGGATCACAGAGAAAATGAATGTAAACAAACACAAACATCAAATGTGTGCACGACAATGTGAGAACATTCATAATAGAATGGAATCTGCTTAGCTTGGCTAGAACAGGTAAATCCTCCTATAACATTCAGGAATTGAATCCTAGAAAATGTTAGCTGTTTAGTGGAACACCTGTAACAAGAAATGAGAAGAAAAATAAGTATTTTATACTTAATTCCAACTAACTTTATTGCTTATCTTGACACTGTCAAGATAAGCAATAAAGGTAGTTGGAATTAAATGGAAAATACTAATTTTTCTACTCATTTCTAGATTCAGGAATTTAATTTTTCAAACAAATTATCAACAAACGAACTTACTTACATCCCTAATGGGGTCAGAAAGCAGATGAATGTCAAGTTGGTTTACAGGCACAGCCTACTCTACTCTCTAAGATCGCACTCTCCTTCTACTTTAGAGTTGATTCGTTTTTGACTTCATATCGTGAGGAATGGAGTAACCCAAATTTGAACAAATCCTGATGGGATTGACAAGTTGACAATTTAACAACATCCAACCAATTCAAATTTCATGTTGATCGAAAGTCTTCCCAGAGCTCATTCGGTAAAGCCACGGCTACAAAGCAACACTATGCTGGAGGTGGCTGGGTTCGACTCCTGGTTTGGTCTAGGGATTTTTCGTTAAGGAAACTTTCTTGACTGCCTGGGCCCTGATTGTACTTGCCACACAATGATACTAATGCAAAAATGGTCCTGGAATCGAAAGCTCTTAATTAATAACTGTAGATGTGCATTTAGAACACTAAGATGAGAGCGAGCAATAAGCTAATAGCGGAAGTAATAAGTTTGAAACGCTAAGAAGAAGTTGATCGAAAGTCTCCAGTAAAACATCAAAACCAAAAACAGAAATTTCTATGTTCAGACGCAACTGTTTCAGCCATCACTGTATGCTGATTTAACCTAACCCCATGCCGGATGAAGTCAACTTCTGCGGCTCCTTTTACTGCTTCTCTACGCTCACCCTTTTCTTTCTCACAATTCTGTATGCCATCTCCGTGCACTGACTAGTCGCTTTGTTTCCCCTTTTCCCCACCCATGCTGCCGAGATATCCAGCTACTCTAACCAATTCGGCATAGGAAACTCTAATGATTCATCAACGCGAGCGCTGCAACACGACGGATGCCTATACATACTACCCAGATCGCGGCAGACGACGATTGCTTTGGAATGTAATTCTCGGAAACGACATCCGTCATCTATGCGAACTTGCGACGCATCAACACCCAACTTGGGAGCACCTATTGTAACAAATACTGTAGAATTGCATCAAAACCCTTAGAAGGGATCCGAGGGGAGCTCGTGGTGACCTACCTTGGTTTCCGCTTCCGGAGTCGTCTGCCGCCGCCCCGCTGCCACAAACCGCAATTATCACAGCCGTCGTTACGAAAGTAAAGGCACTCGTTGTTGATAGCATTGCACCCACTAGATAAGATTTTTTTTTTCCCGTTCGATTTATCACTAAACACTTGATCACTACTTGAGCACTTGAGATGATCGCAGCAACCGACTCATTTCCTCTTCAGAAAATGATGAATTAGCACCGCTCGAAAGAGAACTTGCGTTCCCGGTTTTATAACTTCACGAATCACAAACGCTGGATATTCAAATATTTTTTTGTATTATTTTTATTACTATTATTATTGATGAAGATCACGACGCACGAGGCCGACTGGATGACTAACAAACGAGTTTCTTCTGTTTTCTTGGATTTATCTTCCCAGTACACACAAACACACAGCACAGCACAGCACAGAGGAGCAGTTCTTGAGAGGTTGATGTGCGGTTTTTTTTATTTTTTATCGTGTTCGCGGGAGTCCAGTCCGGTTTCTGTGTGCCGCCGTTGGCAATAAAGCGTCCTCATCCAGTCGCGGTCGCGATGCTTCTGACTCGAACGGAACCACCGCGCGGTTAAAGGCTTGTGTGGTGCGAATACATAACCGAACGATGGTCACACGTGTTCATTGTTCGTTTTTGATTAAGTGGCTTCGGAATTCATTCCAGTTCATTTGGTGTGATAAAGTGACGGAGGCAGTGGCTTCCAACTGGAAAGGTTGTGCTTGCCGGCTATTCTCCGGAGGGTTACCGATATTCATGTTTGATTTTATTATATCAAATATATCGAGACACTAGTGTTTCAGGAGATTTGGAAAACTCATCCGATTTGACGACTTTTAACCAACTTCATTTCGTTGTTGTTCATGAAGTTTTTGGAATTATTGGCCATCTTATGCTTGCTTCTCAAATAGTAATAGGCTTGAAGCGATGTATCTTTCGATGTTTTTTTAATTGCTCCCCCAGAAATATTACTACTTTAATAGTTGTTTTTTTTTCGCAGTGCCATTATCAATATGACAATCATGACATCCATGATCAAAGAAGGCTTTCATAGTTATCGAGTTTTTTTTCCTGTCAAGGCCTCCATTCGCCATTTTTGCAAGTCATTTTAACTCCAAGTGTGATCGTTTTCATGAATGTAGACAATTGCTATCTTGATTTATTATTCGCTAATATGACCGATGATTTCTGCGTTATTGAGGCACCAGCTCCTCTTTGGAAAAATGAAGCATATCATACTGCTATTGAATATTCCATTTTCAGCCATGACAACGCCACAATGTTGGATGACGATTGATCCGATATTTATTTTGATTTTAAACAAGCAGACTACAATCTAATTAAAAACAAACTAAACACGACTGATTGGCAAACCATAATTCGCGATTTGCCAACAGAGCAGACCGTATTTGTATTCTATCAA